>LOJH01044522.1:3474-13775 GCA_001685095.1 Ellobius talpinus | reverse complement strand
GTAGAAAAAGACAAGATCTCCAGAGTAAATTGGGAGCATGGGGACCATGGGAGACAGTTGAAGAGGAGGGAAGAGGTAGGAAGGGGAGCAGAGAAACATATAGAGTTCAATAAAACTCAATAAAAAAGAAATTAGAAATATAGTAATATATGATGATCATAATAAAATATTTTAATTCTTCCAATAAAAAGAGACTATAAAATAACAAACCAGAAAAACGTCATTAACATTGGGCAATTATATCAGTTATCATGACTTAATCCATATTTATAGTTTAATTCACTGAAAAACTATAGAAATAATATTCTACTTTAATGTGCACATACAATTCACCAGGATAAAATCTTTCCATTTACATAAATTTACATAGGATAAAATTCCATAGAGTTAAGCATATTTACAATATGGAATTATTTAAGTTATCAATACAAATTATATTACCCAGACAGAGTTAGGAATAATTTTGCATATGCATAAATTGTCAACCACTTACTTAAAGGAAATGATGAGGAAAATTTATGTGATGGCAATATGGCTCACTGGGCAAAAGCACTTGCCTCATAGACTTTTCAAGGTGAGTATAAGCTCTGGAAATCATCTCGAGGTGGAAAAATATAACTGGCTACACAAAGTTTTTCTCTGACCTCCACATGCACACTATGGCAATGCACCCTCCATCACACATCATATACAAACATACTCAATAATAGTAAATAGTTAAAAAGAAAAAATGGCATTATTTTTAGCTAAAGTTTAAAGAACACATAATACATAAAAATTGAGGAATATAGCAAAAATAACATTTATAAGAAAATCAATATATAACTTGAATAAAATTTGAAATTAATTATATTAAATATAAGTGAATCAACACTATGGTAGAAATGAAGGGATTATCAATGGATAAATACAGGTGTCCTCTTTTTAATGGACAAGTACTCCAGAGACCCTTATGCAGCTTGCTTTAAGCAGCTGTGAGTTTCTGCATCAACCACTGTCTATTGAACATAGATATATCTAATGAGGTCTGACAACTGTCTTAATCTACGGGTACAGAAATATAATATTTAGAGAGTAGTTTGATACTATATCAGTTTAACAAAATAATAGTAATAGGTTCACCCCTGGCATCTATGAGCTCCCAAGCCTCTTTCTTGACCATCTTATGGAATCAGACATTTTTTTCTTCTGTTGAGCAGGGCTTAAATCAAATCAGAAAGCAATTTGTTATTCACATAACATTCATGCCACTAATGTATCCATGAATTTATCTTGTCATCCAGTTATTATTGTAGCAGACAGGATTCACAACCAAATTAAGACTTTTGTTTTGATGTTTTCTCTCTCTCAGCAGCCTGCATAGCACCTTCCTGTATTATAAATCTTTCCCACAGAGAGGTTTAAAATGTTTGCTGCTCTTGCAGAAGACCAGATTTCATTCAATTCAGTTCCCAGCAGACATATCTGGTGATCTACAACTGCTTGTATCTCCAGTCCAGGGGAAAGGTGAAGATCCAATGGCCTAGATGGGGCATGAACACACACACATACATATAACATATCACATCATATCCACAGGAACAAAAATGAAAAGAATCGCCAGGCAGTGGTTCACATGCCTTTAATCCTAGCACTCAGGAGGCAGATCTCTGTGAGTTCAGGTAGATCTCTTTGAGTTCAAGGCCAGTCTGGTCTACAGAGTAAATTCAAGCATAACCAGGACTGTTTCTCAGAGAAACCCTGTCTCAAGAAAAGAAATAAAAATAATGAATAATTGAGGGCAAATCAGATATTTGTGATTTTATAATAAACCATTGGAACTTAAGAACAATGTATGCAAAGTTGAAGAACTTTAGATCATTATTCAAAAAGTTATATTTTCACATATCAGTATTGTAAAACAATGAGCAGATTGGATATAATCATTGTTGGAAAACCCTAAATAGTTTTTTTAAAATCAGAAATGGAAAAGACAATCCTAACATTCATATGAAATCTCAAGGGAACCTCAACTGCCAAAGAAATCTTGACAGAGAAGAGTCAAATTTGAGAAAGCATTCTTCCGTGTTTCAACTTATCTACCAAGGTCTATAATCAGAACACTGTGATAATCCATGAAGACAGATTAATTATTCTAAAAAGTTTACCATGCAGAAAAAATCTATGTATCTATATCTAAGGTCATTTGATTTTTTAACAAGGTTGCAAAGACAATTCAATGGGAAATTTTATTCAACAAACAGTGATGTGTGATTCCCCTCTGTGTGCTGTGAATACCATTGGTTAATAAAGAAGCTGTTTTCAGCCAGTGGCTTAGCAGAGTAAAGTCAGGCAGAAAATCCAAGCAGAAATGGAGAGAGAGAGAGAATAGACTGTGGCAGGAGAAGCCATATAGCTGCCAGAGGAGACAGACTCCAGAACTTAGCCCAGTAAGCCACAGTCATGTGTTGATACACAGATTAATGGAAATGGGTTACTTTAAAATATAAGAGCTAGCTAGAAAGATGCTTAAGTTATTGGCCAAGTGGTGTTTTAATAATATCATTTCTGCATGGTTATTTGGGGTCTGGGCAGCTGGGAATAAATGAGCAGCCTCCTCCAACAAAACAGTGCTGGGACAAGTACTTACTCATAATAAATAATAATTTTGGGCTTTTACTTCATACAAAATAAAAATAAATGAAAATATAACATAGGTAAAAATAAGAGCTATGACTATAAAACACTTTGAAGATTTTACTATTTATTAATGAAGGAGGTTCCACCTCACTGTGAGAGGCAACATTCCTAGGTAAGTGGGCCTAGATTGTATAATGAAGTCAATTAAGCCTGAGTCTGTGAGTGAGCCAGTAGGCAGTGTTCCCCATGACTCACATATTGAGGAACATATTTTCAGTTCCTGTCCTGCCTTCTCTCATGATGAATTGTGAGAAAACAGACCCTTTTGTTCAGAATAGTTTATCACAACACAATAATGAAATCAGAACAAACACCAAAACAACCAAACCCCTTAAAAAAGAGTTTTAAAACTAGGAGCAAGCATATGCCATGATCATATTAGATATTAAGGCACAACTAGGCATGCAACAAACATCATGACAAAATACAATTTACTTTAAAATAGCATTAATAATTAGGAAAAACAGTAAATAAAGGTAAGAATATAGAAAAATCAATTCCTCCATACACTGATGACGGGGTTGTAAAATGGCACTGTCTCTTTGAAAGCAAGTTTGTAAATGTCTTAATAAATTCATTATAGGGAGGTGAATGAAGCTCAACAGTAGAGCATTTTCTTAACATTATGCAGCATCCTCACTCTTCCATATACTTATCAATTTAAAAACAGAATTCCATACAAGCATTGAGTTCTTCTCATCGACAAACAGAAGAAATACTAGATTTAAAAATGAATTTCAAAGAAGAATTTATATACAAATATTCACAGTATATTATCATTTATATATGCCAAAATCATAATCAATGCAGCATTCTACCAACTCATTGTCTGATAGATAAAAGACCATAAACCACAGATGGAATATTATTTAACCACAAAATATGATTTGTAGGTGCTGCATCCCAAGCAGATGAACACTGAAAATATTACTCTAAGTGAAAACAGCAAGGCACATGAAATCATAAATTTATGATTCTATTTTTTTAAATATCCATGGTAAACCAATACAATGTCACAGAAATCAGATTAATAATTACCAGGGATGTGGGTGAGAGGAAAATGAGGAATGAGTTGTTGATAAGTACAGAGATTATTTCAGGGGATGAAAATACTCCCTAGTACATAGTACCCACTGCTGCACAGCTCTATGAATGCACTGACTAACTGCCAATTTATTAACAGTTTACAGTAATCAAATTTGCATTACATGAAATTTACCACACCACAAGAAATGGGAAAAAGATAAGAATAAATATTTTTCCAAAGATGGCCTACAAATGGTCAGTAGGCATGTGACAAAATATAACTTTAGTGATAAAGTAAATATAAATCAAAATCTTGAGTTACCACTTTATGCACATTGAGAAGGCAATAATTAAAAAGACAGATCTCTTCTAAAACACTCATATGTAGCTGGTGGAAATGTAAAATGTTATAACTACTTTTAAAAGAGTTTGACAGATCCTTTAAAAAGTTTTAAAAAAGTTAAACATAGAGTTCCTATATGATTGAAATTTTTCCTTCTTAAAATCTAAAGATTTTAAAGCATCTATCTACAAAAACCATGCAAATGATTTTTTCCAGCTACATTGTGTGTAATTATAATAGAAAACCATCAAATATCCATTCACAGATTAATGGTTGGACACAATGTCATATATCCAAACAACACAATATTGTTCAGACATAGAAATAAATGAAGAGGAACAAAGTAATGACAGCATGTTACACCGTGTCTGAATACTGAACACATTATGGCTGTGTAGACGCTGAAGGCTACATTTGTATAATCCACTATATACGAAACGAGCAGAATAGGCAAATCCAAACAGACAGACGGAAGATTAACTATTGCTAGAGGCTAGGAGACTGGGCAGAGAGATGAGTAGAGACTATTGCATATTGGGTTTCTTTCTGGGGTTATGAAATTATTCTGAATTTGCATAGTCATGACAGTAGGAAAACTTGCGTATCAAAATTCCATCAAATTGCCCACTCTAAGAGAATGAAGTTTATGGTATGTGAATTATATATCAATTAAGGTTTAAAAATGTTGAATGGGCCTTTGATAGGAATGATTTCATAAAGGTCAAGCTTCTAAAATATGATGAGTTTGAAAAGTGAAAATCAGAGGTTTATTTGTTGATTGTTAAGCAGAATGCCTGCTTAGAACTAAAATCTTCCACATTTTTCTACATTTATTTTAATCCTTGGAAACATGAGAATGTGCATCTGACAAAGAATTTAAACTCCATCTGCTAAATTGGTACACTGTGGGTGATTCAGCAAAGTCACAGAACTTTGAGTAAAACCCAGTGTTTTAGTACACGAGTAAAACATACAAAAGGTCGAAACCTGCTTTGACTCAATGAATGAGACTTCTCATAGATCACCCTTGTAAAGCAATGAGAGTTCTTTCATTCCTAGATTCTAAGTCAGATATCTGCAGTGCTGTTTACTCTAATGTATGCAATAACCTGGAAGAAGAATAGTTGCTACTCTGTATACTGCATCGCACCACCAAAACATTACTTCAAGATTTAATGAGCTATTATTATCTCAGGCCAACGATGCTGCTTGCAGAAAATCTAGCTCATAGCCTTTTCCATAAACTTTTATTGATGACACCCACAGTGTCTAAATTCACATCTCCTTTCTAAGATGTCTTATATCTAATGTCCAAAGTCCAGTTGCCCCTTCAAGGCTAGCTGAGGATATCTCCATGATATTAGCTGAAACCTTTGTTTTCACAAAATTCCTACTTCTCTTTCTCTTCAGTTTGATTCTGTTCCATTCTTTTCCCTAAGGGTGCTCATCCCAACAAAATAGGAAGCTAATCCCTATTTTTTAATCTGTTTTCCTGGGAATGTAGCCTGCAAAACTGAGATTCAATTCTTTTGTTATAAGTAGAATTTCTTTCTCTTTCAAGCCTCAAAAAGGCAAGAAAGTGAAAAAGCAGTGTGAATCTTGGCAATGAAAATAACTGTAGCAGTTCATGCTCTTTTCCTAATAATGCAGTACCACAGACTGTGCAATATAGAGAAAACAGGCTTCTTGCTCCCCAAAGTCAAAGAACTACAGCTGATAATTGATTTCTTTCCGGCAGAGTCCAGAAGTGGTTCAAGGTACCACATATCAAGATAAGGGGAAAATGGTTATCTGCTCTTCGTCCGCCCCTATTTTTTTCCAGTTTGGTGCTACAGATTGAACATAGGTTCCATACATGCTGAATGATAATAACTGAGCTATCATCAGCTTTAGAAAATTTTCTAAATTCACAAGATTTAATCAAAACACTGCCTTATTGGCTACATTTAATCCTATCACAAGGCCCAAGGCTCTGTCTCTAAACATCGTAGCCAGATTGAATTCATACCTCTTTACTACCTCAAAATTAAATTTGCATGTGTGTAAGGAACACTCACATTACATTGAAAATATAACAGAGCTATAATACATATTTTGGATAATTGTTAAAAAAACAAGTAGACTGCAGCTGTGTCCATCACCTTCACCTTTCCTGATAATATTTGTAAATAAATAAATTCTTTAGCCATATTTACCCTATAATTATCTGTTTAAACTGTTGTTGGGAAGACAATTATCTGAAAGAATGTATCAGGAGTGCAATTCGCTAATAAGAAGGTGGAGTTTAGAGTACTATGCTAATTTTTGAAATACCAGAGTACATTTGAAAAAAATGCAAAACTTAAATTATTTCTGTGTCATTTTCTTTTGCAATTCAAAGTGAGGGGAAGGAAATATTTTAGTCTCATCTATGTATCTCAAATTTCCTATTAACACTATAAGTAATAAGACAAATACCAAAGAAAACCATTAATCTGTAGTTACATGAAGATAAATATGTAAAATAGTACAACTATATTGTCTTTCCCCTTTCTACCCTGTATTTCTCTTTAATAATGGTTGTCTTACTTCTAGATAACTCCTCAATGTCAGTATTTCATCATAACATGGATTAGGTTTATCTTATTAATTGTTGCATGCCTCATAATTTACTATTTAACAGGTACTCAATACATATTTATTATACAAATAGATGAATTATTGAGAGGTGAGTGAATGAGTTAATATAAATAAAGAGAAAAGGAAGTAGAGAAAGAAGAAAGGAAATCAAGATGATTGAAATGAAGAGATAAAGTACATTTGTCCTAGTATCTATTGTAAATAAATTCAGGACCCGTTACAGATACTAAAATCTGCAGATGCTCATTGTTTATATTAAATAACATCATTTTGCAAATGACTCATACACATCCTCCTGCATAATTTCAATCACCTGTAGATTACATACAATATACAATTTAGTAAATTCTATGAAAATAGTTCTGAATATTACTTAGAAAAAATAACCATGTATTATGTTTAGTATAGATGCAGTTTTTGTTGCTTTAATCTGTAGCTGAACAAAATTTAAAAAGCACCAAAATTTTAAACTAATAGATTCATATCAGAATCATTATAAAATATGAATAAAATTAAACTCTTGTGTTTCATTTCCAATATTTTTATTTTGCTGTTATAGGCTTGTGTCTAAGAATCTATGTTTAATTATAATTTACTAATTATTAACACTGTGTTTTATAACTATTAGGGATTCTTAGTATTAAGCAACAAAAATAATGCAATGAGGTTCATTGATAAGTTTGGATGCTACAAGTTTGTAATCTAGAATTATATTTTTGCTGTCCAAAATAGTGGAAAATGCAATACATAAGCAGAAATTTACCCTTGATACTGATTTTGGAAGCAACGAGAATTCTCCCTTTTTGTCACATTGTAAGCTTTGTATATAATACTCAGAACAGGAGGAGGGGAGGGAGTGGAAACTGGGATTGTTATGTAAAATGAGAAAAGATAGAATTTTAAAAAAATTAAAAATTAAAGTAAGAAAATAGACATTTTAAATGTACTAATGGTGCAATATTTTGGTAGGTGTAGAAAACTACCACTGATAACTATTTTTCTTTACAGAGTTTATTAAAGTATAAGAAACCTTCTATCCAGGCTTGGTGGCACACATCTTTTATCCCAACACTCTGGAGGCAGAGGCAGGCAGATCTCTTTGTGTTCAAGAAAAGCCTGGTTTGCAGAGCAAGTTCCAGGTTAGCTAGGGCCATACAAAGAAGAAAGAGGAGTAAGAGAAGGAGGTGGACAAATATTATTAAAACCTGTTTAAAGGACTGGTTTAACCCAAGACATAACGTACCAGAAAATAACTAGAGCATGAAAGACAAAATACTTTAGCTGATGTTTCAAACACAATGTGGATGTTTACTGTAATAATTCATTGAGAGGGAAGATCTGATTTAGTATATACTTTATGATTATTACCAGACTCAATCCTGATATTAATATGTTGGCACTATGGACACATCCTAATAAATGGTTGCAGATACTTTTTATGAGCTAACAAAGACAATACAAATCGATATGCCAAAGTGGATGGGGTAAAGGCATGAAACTTAGAAGCAACTAAGGAATGTTGAGAGTGGGAGAAATAGTGTGTGTGTGTGTGTGCATGTAAGAGCAATGAATAAAAACAGGGATCATTAATTTGAAACAGAGCAAGCAGTAAAATATGGAAGAAAGGGAAGGGAGAAATTATATAATTGTATTATAATCCCTAAAAGAAAGAAATAAAACAGAGAAGGGGCTGGAGCCAGGACTAAGCAATTTAGAACACTTACTACTCTTTCAGTGCTTCTGGGTTTCACTTCCAGCTTTCATATGGTGGCTCATAACTATCTATGAAAATGCCCTCCTGTGGCTTTTGTCAACACCTGGTATATGCATGTTATACAGACATGTATTCAGGTAAAATACCCATACACATAAAGTAAAGAATTGGAGAAAACAATGATGATCCCATAAACAAAGAAATATGATTCACATCTTTCCTGACCATTGGAAATTTTTAACAATGAACTATTTCTGACTAGTCATGAGGTAAAATACTTTCTGTTTTATAATTAAAAGAATAACAATGAATGCAGTATTTATATTTCTGAGATTTTGAAGAGATGATATTTCTATTTAATACTGAACACTTGATTAATTTTATACTGGCATTGCTATTAAAGTTTTAGGGACAACCATCATGCTCTGAAACCAGAAGCAAGAGGATACCCATGTCAATTATATACAGCAGAATAAGTGACAGGAATATTAAGGCCCAAAGATTCTGGAAGATAGAGGGTTTGGAGTAACCTAATTAAACAAACAATAGTACATCCCAGTGCCCTTAAGAAGACCCAAGAAAAAGATTAATAGGAACTGCCTTCCTAATGCATAACTAATATCTCTCCCTCATATGCATTCATATACCTCCAATGCCTATAACAAAAATCATAGATTTCTTTAAAATAATTGTAAATGTGTATTTGCCTGTCTAAGATGTGCCTTAATACTATCCTGCATTTACACAATGTTTTAATCATCTTTTCAGTGCTTCACCTTCACAATTTATTTCAGAATTTTTATTCTTTCAAGTCTTCAATACCTCTTTCTTTATCCCTTCCATCATCCCACTTTACTTAAAAAACTGACAGAATTGGAAAGAATGTGGACAAAATATTAATCAAATTTGTAAAACTATTGGCATCTGAAATCATATATTTTCTTCTCTATTGCAGTTCATTATATGCAATAATTATCACTAAGACAAATATTCTTCCTTATGCATTGGATATCATCCCATCCTCTCTATTCAAAAGTATTCTTCCACTGTCAACCTCTATATTATATCAATCGTTTTATCCTCATATTACTCCTATTTTTCTGTACAATAAAAATACTACCCTATCTGGAACTCACTACCACCCATCAGCTACTTTCTAATTTTACTTCTTCTCTTCAGTGTCCTATCCCCTCAATAGTGTTGTTTGGGTTTTAGGAAGCTTCTAGAGTAGCAGCTTTTCATAAGACTTTTTCAAATTTATCTTAAGTATTATCACTCCAGGTATTCCCTATAAGTCTAATATGCCTCTCACCCAATCAGGGGTTTCTTAGTTGTTCTTGTATTGCTTCATTCTCTTTATTTACTTTCTTGATGATCTCATGTAATTTACTCTTTTCAAATTGCATTTATAAGTTTCAGGCTATCAAAATTCTATCTACTTCAGGCTAGAGAAGTAACTAAGTTGTTTGAAGTGCTTTCTGTGCAAGCTTGAGGACCTGAGTTCAATGCCTAAAATCCAAGTAAAAATGCTAGTTATAGTAGGTTGTGCATTGTAATACCAGTGCTGTGGAAGTAGAGGCAAGTAGATTTCTGGAGTTTGATGGTTAGCAGACCAGCCTGCTTGCCAAGCTCCAGGCTAATGAAACACCCCCTATCAAAAACAAGGTGGATGATATACTGATAAATAACAGCTCAAATGGATTTCTGAACTACACACACACACACAATTATATATACATAAGTGTTACACACACATGCATATCTACATGTGTTGGCACCCATAAATACACACACACACACACAAACTTGATTCTTTTCAGTCGCTTTTAGACATACATCTTATATTTATAATAAATATATTTAATCCAGTATATTCAATGTTTAGCTTTTAATTATTAGTTCCAAAATTTCTTTCTACAG
>LOJH01044520.1:393-14168 GCA_001685095.1 Ellobius talpinus | reverse complement strand
AATGTACCACATATTCCTTATCCATTCTTCAGTTGAGGGGCATTTAGGTTGTTTTCATGTTCTGGCTATGACAAACAATGTTGCTATGAACATAGATGAGCACATGTCCTTATGGTACAATTGAGCATCCTTTGGGTATATACCAAAAGTGGTATTGCTGGGTCTTGAGGTAGGTTATTTCCTATTTTTCTGAGAACTATCTTTTCTGTTGCTTAATGTATTTGGACCTTGGGGTAGATTTTTGATCAGTCTTGATTAAATTATATAACTATTTTTCCAGGGATAGAAACTGCTTGTCCAGCTAGATCACAGCTATGGGTTTATTTCTGTGCTGGGAGCAAAGATGAAATTACTATGATTAAACTCCTCCCACCCTTACAAAGAAACCTGGCTTTTAAAATGAATAGGTAGCAATATTGCAAAGTGGGAAAAGTAGAAGAGACAGTGGACTGAAGTAGAAGATGGAAGAAGGAGAGAAAACTCACTCTAGCCAGAATCTTGCTATTATATCAATGGATTACACATTCTTAAGTGAACCAATAGAGAAAAGAAAAGTTACCCATTTGAGCATGACTAATTTTTTTAACCCATAGAATCATAAACAAAAGGCTGGCTATTGACTTAGCATTATGTGTTACTTAACAATAGCTAATGGATATATGTGCCAAGGAATAGTAACCTTTTAGTTACTGTATGGATGTTCTGCTAAAAATTGATCAATATATAACTTATTTTTGCCATCACTAGCACAAGCGTGAACACACATGCATACACAGTTTGTCATATGGGCCATATGTTGTTACAGTAAGATCTTCTGGCACATGCTAAGGTATGTAGATGGTGGGCATAATCTGATGAAAACTTGACAGTGAAGAAAGAGTCTGAAGTACTACAGCATTCAAAAAATATTTGTTCATGGGTTATAAAAAAAAGCGTGATCAGAAGAGTAAATCCTACTGAAAGAATCCAATGGTACTGAAGGATGATCAAGTTGACATTACTCAGGTAGACTCAAGGAGATATGGGTGACTTTCAGTCCTGTTCAATGCTTTGGTCACAGCACTGAAAGACTCTGAACAGAAGACTAAAACTATAACCAGACTCCTGACTCATGGAAACCATGAAACAAAAAGCATGCTTTATTTTAAGATGTTAATTCTGTGCAATTTATTAAACATCAATAAAACATGAGTATGTGGAAATGAAAGCCAGTTCAGGGTCAGCTATTACTATATCTGAATTAAACTCTAAAGTCTGTTGGGGAAAACACTATTCCTGTCAAGCACAGCGGTTAACTTCTTGAGTCCTGTGAACAAATAGAGCTACTTACTAGCTCCATGGCTTTGGGTGATATACATCAGGTTACTAATATTTAAATAGGAATGGTGACATCTTGAGTATTAGAAGCATTACATGTGGTAGATCAAGAAATGCTTAGTCTAGCCCAGTTCAGCTAATAAGCACTTGGCAAGCATTAGCAATTAATCAACTGAAATCTGTCGTATTTACCACACACACTTATAGGGCATATCTATGTAAATATTCAACTCACTTGTATATAAAGCAAGGTTTGAATGGCTGAGTGAGAGACTTACCAAATAGTAGAGAAATTGGATATATATTGAATTGTTACTCAAGAGACTCAAAACACATTTGTTTAGAAAGTCACAGCTTTTAAAGTTTAATCCGGCCACCGCTTGTGGGATAAACAGCCAGTCGAATGCAGAGCTTACACAACACCTTTGTTCCTCTGCAGCAGCCTAGAAAATACAGGACTCTGTGCTCAGATGTAGTGTCTGGTGACTCCCATAAGGACCACATCTGGAAACTGCCAACTTAGGACGGGCCTTAGAATTCATCCTTCCTTCCTCTCTTTTCATTTATTTAAACTTTCCCTTTGTCTTCTTTCTATGCTAACACCTTAGTTAACTGCAAACTCATTTTTTGCTTTGTCCCATGTTCTCCCTGACCTATTGCCTTAGGCATCATGAAAGAACATGCTTGTTGCAGCAGATACAAATTATTCACATGAAACACAGTTATTCCTTTCTGGAGGTGGTTAAGAAGAGAGGCACACACAAGGAATTTTAACCATCTTGAGTTTAAACTCTGTGAATGTGATCTAGATATGAAACAATGAAGTTATGTCTGTTTAATCAATATTATGAACTAAGGGGCAGTAGTGTCGGTGTCTTAGTTAAACTTTTTATTGCTGCAATGAAACACCATGACCCTTAAAGCAACTTGGGAAGGAGATGGTTTGTTTGACTAAAACTTCCATATAACATTTATCATCAAATTAATGAGGGCACTAAATCACACAGGGCAGGAACTCACACAGGGCAGGAACCTGGAGGAAGAAACTGATGCAGAGTCATGGAGGGGTGTTTCTTACCAGTTTGCTCTCCATGTCTCACTCAGCCTACTTTCTTGTAGAACCCAGGATGACCAGCCCAGGTATGGCACCACCTACAATAGGCTGGGCCATCCCAAATCAACCACTAATTAAGAAAATACCCTACAGCCAAAAGCATTTTCTCCATTGAGGCTACCTCTCTGGCAACTCTAGCTTGTGCAAAATTGACATAAAACTAGCCAGTACAGTCAGGGTATTTCAGAATTATACAGAACAGCCCTGAAGCTGCGTGAATTTCTTTTAATGGTCTTTCCTTATTCCTTACAGGCCTGAGTTGCAGATGTGGAATGGTACAGAGCTGAGGTAGAATCCAGTTCTTCCTCTTAAGGTATAGCTGGGTAAGTCAGAATATTTCATGATACGATGAAATAATGACACACAGTAAATAGGGTTATATATTGGTGAGGACACCAGATACTTTGGTCACAGCAGGTGGAGAAATCTAGAATGAACTAAGCTGGAAATTTCTTTTCTATTGGTCAGATTTTATTGCTGGGAGATGTTAAACAGGATTCCAGGGTAGAAAAGTCATCATTAGTCTTATCTAGCTTTAAACTTGGTGAACTATACTAGTGGGTCATTAAGTAAGATGTGCCCACTGGTGCAATAGTGGTATGACTGTCATAGGTGTAACAAGTTGCTTTCTGATTTCAGTCTGGTTCCAGGAACCCCTGCCTGATACTGCAAACCTGGCCGAGAGCTGGAGGCTAAGGAGATAATAAGCCATAGTGGTGAACTTACCACTATCACTTTTCCTAAAGGGACATGTGATCAAACACCCTACAAATGTTAATGATTCCTACTGCATCTGGGAGGCTTTTTTGTTGTTTGTTTTTCAAAACAGGATTTTCCTATGTAACAGCTCTGGCTGTTGTGGAACTCACTCTGTACAGTAGGCTAGCCTCAATTTGCAGAGATCTGCCTGCCTCTACCTTCCAAGGGCTGGGCTTAAAGATGTGTTTTAACACTGCTGGCCAGAGAGGTTTCTTATTGCAATAGGTAATGCAGAGACTCAGACCTGGTTAAAATCCTGATTTTAAAAAACAATGTTGGGAATAAACTGCAGTGGAGCCATTTATATAAGTGGGTTATCTGTATAAGCCCTTTCATAAAAGTCATGGAGGAAGAGGCAGGAAGAGGGGAAGAGTTATCAGACAGGGAGACATGCTGCAAAAAGATATCTTCTTGTCTTTACATGGTATCACACTCATGAATTCACTGTGGTTGTGTTTCCCTGCACAAGAGCTACTCAGGACTGGGCTGATCAATATTTCAGCATGGTACTGGAGATGATTAATGAGACCCCCAACTCATCCTAAGAGATTAGCCGTGGCTAAGCTGTTTAGTGGTAGAGTCATGGATGAGTTAGTTCATGGCCCAGTAAAAACTTTCCACCTGTGCTAATGCATGCAACCTCAATCAAATATGGTGATTTACACACAAAGAAAAGAAGGAAAGTTGGACATGGACTTGGGAAGAAGGTATTTAGGGGTAGCATGAGGGAAGAGGGCAAAAGATTAACTGAGCATGAAAATGAATGCAATTTCTTACAGACATATATAAAATTCACAAAGAATAAAAATTTAAAAATGAGAATAGTATTCCATAAGGGAATGGAGATAAGAGTTTTTTGAGGACTTTATGAAGTTGCATTGTAGTACTTCCCTCCCTCTCTCTGGGATTCCCTTTCCTCAGTGATGAAATTCAGAGCCTGGTCTGAATCAATCTGAACTGCAAGCAGTGAAACACTTGAGCATTCTTTGAGGAGGACTCAGAATTCTTTGGAAAGGCCTACTGAACTCTTTCTAAAATTTTTGGTCAAAGAAATTAGGCCCACTGAATTATTTTACAACATAGACTCCCTGATGAAATTTCTTGTACAGCTTATTGTTGTAGGAGGCTACTTGTTTGTTCCCAGCTGCTCAACCCTGAAGTAACCATACAGAAACTGTACCAATTAAATCACTGCTTGGCCTATTAGCTCTAGCTTTTTATTAGCTAGCTCTTACATCTTAATTTAACCCATTTTTATTAATCTGTGTATTGCCACGTGACTATGGCTTACTGGCAAGGTTCTATCCCAAGTCTGTCTCTGCTGGGGCTACATGGCTTCTCCTGACTTCACCTTCTTTCTCCCAGGATTCAGTTTAGCTTTTCCTGCCTAGCTCTATCCTGTCCTGTGCAGGCCCAAGACAGCTTTTTTTTCTTAACCAATGATATTCACAGCATACAGAAGGGAATCCCACATCAGGTTACAAAAAAAATTACCTGTGTTTAGTAGATTGGTTGGTGCCTACATTCTCACAGTTTGGAACCCTCTGCTATCCCCCACAGAAAGCATATAAAACAGGAGGATACCAAGTGGTATTGAAGATCAAAGCAAATACACTTAGCATGAAGGTCAAAGGACATAGGACCAGGGGAGGCAGATTTGAGGCTTAGTCCTGAGTATCCATATTGCCATTGCTGACTCCTTAACTTTTTGATTTAGTTTCCCCAGGTCTTCCCCATTGAAGACATTTCTGTAATGTCTCAGTTTGCCCATTGTCTTGGTTTTCCAAACATTTAATATCAGTCACCCTCTCATGCATATTCTAGGTGTCCTGGGATGGGCAATCATGGAGATAACTCATAATTCCTTGCACCTAGTCACTTTTGGAAATAGAGAATTTCCAGGGGCACTGCTCCTTTTGTTAGGTATGTTATTAAATACTAATTCACAGTGGTCTTCATGGTACAAGTTGGGATTTAAGAGCACTTAGAGAGATGCTTAGATGCAGGACACATTGTGTGTGTGTGTGTGTGTGTGTGTGTGTGTGTGTGTGTATAAGTATGCATGCATATATTCCCGGATGTTGCTTTGCTGACTTATGAAATGCATCAAAGTGTATTCTGATTGTGTTGCCTGGTGAAAAAGAGGAACAGCTAAACTCTCTTGAGCATCAGAGACAGGGTTTAACAGTTCATGTTTCTCCTGCTATCCAGCTGGTTTGTATTTTAACATTTAGCCTCTCTTCTCTCCATGACATTTACCTCTTTGATTAAATAAGAGTCAGAAATATTTTCAAGGCTTTGGCTGAGGTGTTGCCTGACCCTTGGTTTTACATTTAGTAGTTGAACACAAGCGTTGTATCTTCTTGCTGATTTAAGCTAGAGCAATGTGTGTTTTTGAGATGGTAAGCTAGAAGCTTATATGGTGAAATGTGACTATCCCCAAGGAAGAAAGCTGGAAATCTTGACTTGCCTTTTCCTTTCTGCCCAGTGGATGGAGAAGTGAAGGACTGTAGACAATCAATCTTGATTGATAATTGATTATTAATTGATTATTAATCACTCATCAAATGCCTTCCACATGGTATCCACCTACTGTGACTTCTTAATCCTCTGAACATTCCTATGTGTTAGGAAATAACATTGTCCCTGCTTTATTTAAATGAGCTACAGTTATCTGAAGTAGTGTCAGGTTTTGGTTATGATGTAAAGAATTCATTGAAGATTACTTTTGATGACAGAGGCTGAGATTTGTAGGATATTTAGAAACTGACACATTGAAGGAAGAGCACATTCAAGTTATGTATGTATGTATGTGGCAATATTTTTTTATAACCAAGGGTAGATATGTTAAAGAAAGAAGAGAAACTTCAAGTGAAGTGGATGAGTGACTGCACTGTGTAAACTTACAGGGACATGGAAATAAAACATTGACCAATAACACAATATTTTAGGGAGACAGCAATATTTTCTATAAATACCCCAAGATTCTAGCCATAGTTTATAATTTGGTCTTTTCTTGTTTTCTTTCTATTTCTTTCTTTCTTCCTTCCTTCCTTCCTTTCTCTCTCTCTTTCTTTCTTTTTATTTTTTTGGAATTAGTTCTAACATTTTTGTTTGCCCAAGTCAGAGAACATATCTGATCTCCCTTCCCATCTGGATGTAGTGTGCAATGATAAGCTGACCATATGACAATGACAAATGTTTTATGAAGAGTAGAAGGCATTCACTAGATGCAACCAAAATTTCATCAGCTCTGGACAGTTATTGGTGTTGTAAACTCAGAGGCATGTCCACCATTCATAGTTCTGTAAAACCTGAAGCTTCATTGTATAAAGTTGGTGGATGCTAACTGCACCACTGCCTTGTTTGTTAAGTTCATGGGAGCTTGGCAGATACCCCAGAACTGCTGTGTCTGTGTGTGTGCGTGCATACACATGTGTGCCTGTGCATGTGTGCATGTGTGTATAAACAGGAAAACAGAGTAGCATTTATGTCCTTCTCTGATACAATAGCTCCATGTTTCCCATCTACTTTCTTCACAGTTCTCTTTCTGCCTTTTATGATTCTCTCTTGCAAACAGCTAATGTTACTCTAGAGAGATTCCATCCCGGTCTGTTTTCTCTTCTTATCTACCCACACATATGTATTTATTTAAAGAGTAGCTCTCCATGGTGCTCAACAGAACACAACTTTTTATCCTGAGCTATTGCTTCACATTGAAGCTATCTTCCAATTGCTGAGCTCCCACGTCTCAAAAGCCATCCTTTTCCCAATGATCCAATCCAGGATCTGTAAGTAGCTGAGCTAGGGTGACCTGAGGCACAGGTCATTTGTTGTCAGTCAACCTAAATTTACCTCTAACTCTACTAGGAAGCTTGGTGCCTTCTTTGCTGATTTCTCTAATATTTCAATCCACACTCTAGCATATGTAGCAGCCACCAAGAAGTATCTTGTGGAAGCAACTCTCAGTATTGGAGAATGAGAGTTGGCAGAGTAGCAATTCACTCTCTTTTCTTTGGTGACTTTGTTTTCAGTGTCTTTTATACAGCTTCTTTGTGTTTTGGACTGTCCTCATTCCCTGTCTTTTTTCTCTATTACATATCCTTACATTTCCCCCTAATGTTAGGGATCGATCCTAGGGCCTCAAACATGCTAATCAAGAACTCTACCATTGACCTACATTCTCAGTCTTTTAAAAACATCTTTATTGTAAGATAGGCTCATGAAGATGCCTATCCTGCCCTTGAACTCATTCTGTAATACAGTCAGGCCTTGAATTTGCAGCTTCACTCCTTCACCCTGTATGCCATCAACCTCTGTCTCAAAGCCTATTCTGAGGAGTTCCCAGGAGACCATATAGTATGTTATTTGCCTGGTCCACCTTTACCCTCTCCAGCCCCTACTGCCTTTTTATTTTCTAGAGACGTAAGTAATTGTGGCACTGTCTTCCATTGCTATCTCCTGGTCTTGTCCTCAGAGACCCCGATCCTTCCATATCATCGTATAGATATACTGCAGAGCTAAAGTTTTTTCTAAGAAAAAAGGGGGGGTGAAGGTCACTTCTGAAAAATCATATCTGGATCACTGTATTAATTAAGGTATTTTTGCTGTGAAGAATCACTGTGACCATGGCAACTCTCATAAAGGAAAACATTACATTGGAGCTGGGTGAGAGTTCAGAGGTTTAATCCATTGTTTTCACAGTGGGAAGCATGGTAGCATGTGGGCAGACATGGTGCTAGAGAGGTAGCTGAGAATTCTGTATTTGAATCCATAGGCAACAGGAAGGGGCAGTGAGCCGCTAGGCCTGGCTTGAGCTTCTGAAATAACAAAGCCTGCACCCAGTGATGCACTTCCTCCCACAAGGCTACACCTACTCCAACATGGCTACACCTCTTAATGGTGCCATTCTCTACAGGCCTATGGGAACTATTTTTATCCAAACCACTGCAGTCATCAAAACTATCCATTAGTTCCCTTTTCCTTATGTTCGGGCTATGGATTAAAGGGACTTTTTAAAGGGACTTTTGGTTGGGTGACATTTCTAGCCTCTTGAATTGTCAATACATCATATAATCATATTTCTAGAACTCACATTTCTTTCAGCTTACTTCTGTTTTTGTTCTTTGTACATGCACCTTAAACACAGGCAAATATATAGTAGATATATAGCAGTTAGAGCAGAACTGAGGATTATATCAGTTTGCTAGACATTTTCTTTCTTCCCTTTAATCCACTTCCACCTCTCTCTACCTTCCTTTGTGGGCTCAGAGCCTGAGTATCTATATTGCATTACTCCAGATCCTCTGCTTTCTGTCATGTGGCTGGATTTATCTGAAGAACCTTCTAGCATAGAAGTAACCTTTACTTGGTTACCAGTCCTTAGGTTCCTTATGGCTTCCTAACTTCAATAACTAGGTTGTTCTCATAGTGAACTCCAGCTGCCAACTTGGCACAGTTCAGTGTTATCCGAGGGAGTCTCAATGTGGTGTTGTTTGAATCGGATTGACCTGTGGGCATGCTTATGAGGTGGGTATTTTCTTGATTGATGATTATAGGAGAGCTCAACCCACTGTGGTGTGTGGTACATCTCCAGGCAAATGGGCCTGGCTTATTATATACAATGCTAGTGAGCAAGCTGGAAGAAGCTAATAACGAGCACTCAAATCCTCCAGTGTCCCTAGCTTTCAAATCCTCCAGCATCCCTAGCTTTCAAATCCTCCAGCATCCCTACTTCGATAACAGCTTCCAGATTCCTGCTCAGTCCAAGGCCTGACTCCCTTAGGTGATGGACTGTAACCTGGAAGCTGAAATAAACTCTTTCCTCGCCAAGTTGTTTTGGGTCGGTGTTTTATCATAGCCACAGAAAGCAACCTAGAACAGATGTTTATATAATTCTTATTTAAAACTGTTTGGAGAGTGGCATTTATTCCCTCCCATAACCTTGATTTATCCAGATATCAAATTTCCAGCAGTATTTCCTGAGAAAGTTTATGCAGCTTTTACATGTGTTAAATGGGGGTTTTTACGGCTTTCTCCATCATGGCTATTGTGATGGCACACAATTAATATTGGCCCTCCTTTTATCTTCCTCTTTCCTGGTGCTTATAAAAAGACCACAGCCAAAATAATGACTTAAAGACATCAAGGATAAACAGGTATTTTGTACCTCAACTTAGAGCAAGGTATTGTTTTTGTATCTGCATTTATTTTATTTTATTAAATCAATTATTTAAGGCTGACTCTGACCCTGTCCCTTGTCCTGCTCAAAGTCAACATTTTCAAACACAGCATTTCCTGTGAACCATTTTCCTTCCGGTTGAGCACTTACCTTTTTCACCCTGACACAGAGATTATGTGGGAGGGGGACCCAGTGGGACTAAATGTCTGCTGCTCCATTCATAGTGATGGTTTAATCACGTGTCTGTCTTTTGTAACACTAGCCTGCTTACTATTACTTACACCCCCAAACTCTGTGTCTCCATAAATAGTCCCTGACAGTTTCATTACAGGCTGGGGTACCCTGGCTAATACTGGTAGCTAACTTAACTCCAATCAATCTTTCTAATGTCTTGCATGGTTCAGTTTCATTAGGAGCCAAGGCCGTCACTCACCTGGTGCTTGCACTACCAACATGTTGATTTGTGGCTCTTGGCTGTGTGAATGAATATGCATTCCAGAAGACCCAAGGTTTCCCTGGGAAGATGGTCCTGCTCAGCGTGCCCACTTTATTGCTTTGCATGAGAATATATGCAGAATATATGTTACATTTCATTAGAGGGCCATTAGAGAATAAAGTCTGGGGAGAGAGTGCAAATTGTAGGACAAGGAGCTATTTATCAGTTTGGGGAGAGTGTGAAATATACTGTTGGTGGAATAATCGCTGAGTTATCAAACAGGCCTTACTTCTAGTGTCGCTGATTAATTCATGGTCCCCGTGAGACCATTAGGCTCCCTCCACATCTTTCTTTTCCCCACCCACTCTGATTTTCAGACTTTTTAGTATTATTATTATCATTTTTAGCTCTGATTACTGCTTCAGTATGTGGTCAGGAACTGGCCAATTTGAATGATAATGGGAACTGCTCTAGATCTGCTTAAAACCCCGATGGAACCATTGTCTGCGGTCATTTTCTGGTGGGTGGGAGTTGTAGTGGATATACAGGTACTGAGAGAGAGAGAGAGAGAGAGAGAGAGAGAGAGAGAGAGGAGACAAGCAGAATATTTCTCTGCGAAGAGACCAGGAGCCACTGGATCTTGCTCAGCATCATGACCTGCAACATGGTCACTTAGCCCCACCTCCATCCTCCAATGCCATTTCCTCATTAAAACGGGGTGGCAAAAATTGGTAGGTAAGTTGAAAGTTCCAGCAAGCGGTTTCCCAGAATTCCCCCTGCAGACCCTGATCTTTCATACTCTCTCTGGAAGGATCTCAGTGGCCAAACTTTTACATTTGACTTATTCGTGTGTAATTCTCAAAGCAAATTAGGCGTCAAGAGCTCTTTGTCAAATCTCAACCATGTATATATCTGTAACTATCTATCTAACCTCTCTCTCTCTCCATATATTCAGCTCTGTGGTTCTAAATGGAGAAAATAAAGGGAAGCTCTCTGTTAAATATTTACAATTTGTAGAAGCCTTGGCAAAACTTGAAGAAGTTCATAAGAAAATGCCCCTTCCTACTTTCTATAACAAGTACATGGTATAAACATGAAAGCAGACAGAGTAAAAATAATTCTCTGCTCTTCTTCAGGGGAGGGGATTCCTCAAGAGGGATCAACATTATAAGGGGGATTATAAGAAATTTGACTTTTTTTTGGCTGGACCTTCTTGGCTCTAGGGTAGCCCCCTATCATAGTTTATTTGTAAATGCTGTTATCTTCCTTCAACAAAGCCAATTCTGGAGACTGGAAAAGCAGAAAGTGATAACAATGGGGACTGATCCATTTTTCCAGTGTGTGGCTTCAGGGCGTGAGAAGGTTTTTTTTTTTATCACATTCTTGGAGGTGGGTAAAATGTCAAAAGCATGGTTTCTTGCTCTTGACCTGAACCTTCTTGCCAAATTGGAGTTCTGTCTGGTAAATCGTACTGCAGACTTGAGTTTCTGCCTAAGAGCAAAAGAATGTGGAAGGGTTAGATGAGGGTACCAGGTCACCATCAGGATACTTTATTCCTGCAATTCTTGTTATCTGCCTTGCAATATGATGGTTCTTGGGTCAAAGGAATCACTTCTCAATATTGCATTTGGTAATTAGACACAACACCAGCAGTCCAAGCAACAAAAGAAAAAGCTGACAAATCAGACTTGGTATGACTTAAAGCTTCAGTATATTAAAAAGAAAGACAACTATTTGGGTGAAAACACAGACCATGAAGTGCAAGGAAATATTTGTGAATCCTATAGATGATAAAAGCTTAATATGTGCATTATCTGAAGAACTCTAACCAAACAAAAGGAAGCCAAGTATTCAGTTTAAAACCTTGGGAAGGACTTGAACAGATCGATCACCAAAGAAATAGACAGATGTTGGGGAGGCACAGGATGCATGCTAACATCATCAGCCTTAGGGAGTATAAACCAAATACTGCTTCATACCCAGTAGTGTGGCTGTTGTCAAAAGATAGAAGATAAAATGCTTGGCATAGGCTGGGTATGGTGGCACAAACCCTTAATCCCAGGACTTGGGAGGCAGTGACAAGTGGTTTTCTGTGATTTTGAGGCCAGTCTATTCTACAGAGTGCATTCCAGGACAGCCAGGGTTCTGTTACACAGAGAAACCCTGTCCTGAAAAATCAAAAATCAAATCAAATAAAAATTGCCCTCTGACCTCTACATGTACACCATGGAACACAGGCATACATCCGTGTATGCATATGAACACACATAAAAAATTGATAAATAAAAAAATTGAAATATTTTGGCATAAATGTAGAGAAACCAAATCCTTATGCATTGCCAGCAAGAATTAAGATAGTATAAACGATGGGAAATAGATGGTGGTTCTTCAGATAATTACTATATCATAATAATTATTGCTATATAATTACATAATAATTATTATATCATACAATAGTTTCCATCTTGAGCATTTAGGTATTTAGTCCAGTGAAATAAACCTGGATGTGTTCAAGCAGATATTTGGATATCCACGTCCATAGCAGCATTATCTGTTTCAGCTTAAAGAGGGAAGCAGGTCAAGTATTTATTAATGGATATATAGGCAAACAAAATGTGGTAGTTATATCAAATGGACTATTATTTAGCCTTAAAAGTGGAAGAAGGTGCTGACATGTACAGCATAAAAATATGTGTTGTCTATAGAGTGAAGAGGAAGTGAGAATTGACTGGGTGAAGCTAGACTATGAGACATCTTAATATGCTTTTGCATGGCATCTTTAACCTCCACCCTTGCCTTGAGGGGCTACCAAGGTAGCCTGAATGAATATGCAGATGTGGAGCAGGCTTGAGACCAAACCCAGCAAGGAGCCACAGCTTGCACCCACAGCTCCAGGAAGAACCACCTAGGTGGACCCTACTTAGATCATGTGATTTTCACAAACACACCATTGACTGTCTGGTCTTCATGATTATGGCTGAAACCACAATATGGGGGTAGTTGTTACGGAGCAGTATTGTGAAGTGGGAGCTTAGAGGGGAATGGTGAAACCTAGGAAGGCACTTCTTGAAGGGCTGATGCTGTAAGACCAGGGGCTATGCTAAGGACCAACTAACTGTGCTCCAGTGGAGGCAGGCACTCTCAGGATCCTCACTGGGATCATCACAGGCAACAGGTTCACACACACCCCCGCCCCCCACCATGTCCATTGTTCCATTTCTTTCACAGGATGAGTTCAGTTTCCCAGTGCAGTTTTACAGCCTTCTCTGCCTTTGGACTTCTGCAGTTCCACCTCTTACTGTCTGCTGTGTCAGTTCTACAGCTTCCTTTGATCTTAGCCTTTCCACACCGTCTCTACTTCTCTGCCTCTTCCTCGCTTTCTCCACTTTCTCGTGGGTGCCAACTACATTTACCTAGTTCTGAAACACTATCAACCATGTGTCTGGGATTTTATTAAGCTTTCTTCCCCAGGTCAGAGAAAGTGGTAGTTGTCATATATGAGTACCCACTGCTCTCCACAGTGTCCTATTTGTAGTAAGTCATACATGAACTCATAACCCTTGTCCTCATCATGTATGTGTTGTTGACTGTTTTCTCAACTTAACTGCTACCAAAAATATAGTGGGGTCAGAAACCCCTTTGTTTAAGACATAGTTGAATTCATTAATGATAAAGGTTGATGTTTCCAGACTACTGTGTTTTCTTGGTTTTTTGTTCCCAGCTGCTCAGCCCTGAAATAATCACACAGAAACTGTATTAATTAAATCACTGCTTGGCCCATTAGCTCTAGCTTTTTATTGGCTGACTCTTGCATATTAATTTAACCCATTTCTTATAATCTGTGTATCACCATGTGGCTGTGGCTTACCAGCTAAAGTTTCGGGATGTCTGACTCTGGCGGTGGCTCCATGACTTCTCTGACTCTGCCCTTCTTTCTCCCAGCATACAGCCTAGCTTTCCCTGCCTAG
>LOJH01044519.1:0-13776 GCA_001685095.1 Ellobius talpinus | reverse complement strand
AATTGAACTCAGGACCTTTGGAAGAGCAGGCAATGCTCTCAACTGCTGAGCCATTTCTCCAGCCCCTTCCTACAACCTCTTAAACAATCACTTCATCTTCTATGAACATCCTAGAGAAGAGTTCCTTGTACCAGTTTCCTCTTTGTTTCCAGAGATACTTCTGTTCAGGTTTTTAAGGAAAAGACTGTCATCTAGAGGTGCTCATGAAGGAAGGATAGTGTGGGGAAAGTAATAGATAAGAAATTCCCAGAAGATATTCCTGAAACTTTTCCCACCAAACATACCTGAAACTGTAAAACCCAAAAGGGATTAAAAAAGAATATAAAAACCACTTCTCAAACTACAAAGTCCGGGGAGAAGAGTGTGGTGGAAAAGAAACACAAGAATAACAAAGGCAGAATTGTAAAACACAATTCAAAATGTAGGAAATCCAAAAGACTACCAAACACAGCATGTGTCCCCATCCACTAGAATTAAGAGACACGCTAATTAAAACAACAATACCATATCACTTTACATGAAGAAGAGGAGCAAATTTTAGAAAACTGGGCAATGCCAAATAGTGGAAGACATAGTGGGGAATGAGAAAGCTCCTTCCCAGAGTGTAGAGCCATGTAGCCATCCTGGAAAACAATCCAAGGCACTTCTTAATCCAATTAAGTTCACATACCATCTAGATCCCCACAACTCACCCCAAAGCACACTGTGAAAATTTTCTCATGCAGGGTATGATGAAACACTAACAAGAATGTGCTCCCAGTGGTATTTGTACTAGCAATGGTTGGGAGATGTAGATGTCTGTGCCTAGAGAAGCAGATTGATAAGAAATGGAAGCTTCGGGGCTGGAGAGATGGCTCAATGGTTGAGAGCACTGGCTGCTCTTCCAGAGGACTTGAGTTCAATTCCCAGCACCAACGTCACAGTTCACAATTGTCTATAACTACTGTTCCAGGGAGTCCAGCACCCTTACACAGATGTACATACAGGCAAAACACCAATACATACACAATTAAAATAAATTAACTTTAAAAAAAAGAATTGGAAGCTATGGTATGCATACTATATACTGCAAATAAGGTAGAGGCACAGGCTAGATATAGTAATAAAAAGATATTTAAAATATAATGCTCTTTGAAAAATAAGAGAAAACAGCTATTTATTTGATCCTTAAGATACATGAACACAATACTGCAACATTTAACATTTAGTGAAATTAAAGGTCTCTAATAACACACATTGGGATGCTTGCCATCCTGGGGACTGGGTGGAAAGTTATTGATGGAGCTGCATAATAAGAGTTGAAAGAAGCAATTGAATAAGCTGAGTAATATTGGCACTTATTAGCAATCATGAAAACTATGAAATAACACTAAAAAGCTATAATTGAACTACCCTTCCCCTTGTAATATAAAGATAATTATAAATAGATACATATACATTTGTGTAAACACAAGGGAGTCACAGTTTAACTGATCTTTACTGATCAATATATATATTGTACAGATATACTTTATATTTACAGATATTCAAGTCATTTAACAATGTTATTGCACTGCACTGTTTCTAAAACTAAATCCCTTGAAGGCAATGGTTGTTAGCCACTAAAACAGAAATTTCCAGGCAAAAATCCTGCCAACATTGACATTGAGAGCATGAATCCAAGTTTCAATATCCTTCCAGTTGGGCTTCTCTAGTTTCAAGGCATTTGTAACCCATTTGACTACTTAAAAAGACAGCCAGCTGATGCTGGCCATTCATTATTTTGAGTTATCTGTTTAACAGGAAAAACCCCTCATGTGATTCTTCATAGAGATCAACTCTTTTTGGAAATAGTCTTCAAGATTCAGAGTGATGGTGTTTTGTTTAGCCAGTTTAGGTGTGTTTTATGTCTAGACAAATTCTCCCTCAGAAAGATGGTTTTGATATAAACCCACCAATATTTAAATATCAAAAATGTAACTCCTTGGCCAGGCAATAACCCTCCATGTGGGTGAGCTGGATGAGATTTCCAGGCCTCCTCTCCTGTCCTGGGATCTGCAGCATCTGGAAATGATACTTGTGGTCATGGTAATACTTCTGTCTGTCAGAATATATTTTATCCAAAGTTTTCAGTGTGCTTTGCAATTTATTAATCCTTGCAACACCTATATAAGGCAGGCGGTTTTTTCCCCCCAAGAGCAACAAAAGAAATCGAAGGTTGAAATGAGAACTGTACAGGGCCAGGCATTTGGAAAGCAGGAGGAAGTCTTCTGCAATTAGCACAGCAGCCAATCCTGTTACGTGCTGAACTCAACTGACACGCTCATTATACAAATTTTCAATGAAACTTTATAGTTTCTGAATATAGAACAAGCTTTTTAAACATCAAAAATAATAGAGACTTAAGGAACTAAAAATACAAAATCTGACACTGAAAAATGTACTTTTGAGCTATTACTACATATTCCCACTTACTGGGTTTAATGCTAGAGGAAACCACCAGTGGTTTGACACTAGAAGTCTGAAAATGTGTGATGTATGATGATATTTGCCTCTGGACAATGAGACAACTTGGCTGAAGGCACACTCTAGGGACCAAGAGTAACATTTTTGCTTCTGTTATCTGCTTCTACTTTTTTTATTTCTTGGTTGACCTCACATTCACTTTGGATTTCCATGCAGCTTAATAGAGTTTTCCTGATCTGTCATGGGCAGTGTGTACATATGACTAATAATATAAAAGCCAGTGGACAGACTCTTTACAATAACTATGAACCCCTCCTTTTATCAAGGTGATTGTAATCTTGATGACTCACCTCCCTAGAGAGGCACAAAACAGACTGAACACTTAGGAGGCTGTGCTGGTGGCTACAGCACTGATAACATTGTGCTATATAGTATCTAGGATAGCTCAGTTAAGCACATAATGAAAATAAAGGACTTTAAAATAATTGCTTATATATATGTACATTTATATGACTACACAGCTATTTAGAGGCACTTGAAAGAAGCCTCATTTCATAATTATATTGTTTCCATATTATGTGCTGATAATTATATAAAAATAGTACATTATATGTCCTCTGAACAGTGCAATTGTATTCTTATTAATATTTTAAAAGCTGGAAATGCATTTTATTAATAAATATATTCACTTCTAGTGTCTAATATTCTTTCCTCTAAAAGTAATATTATTAATAGATTTTGCCCTCTGATTTTAGTATTTGCATAAAATGGTAAAGCTTTTCCACAATGTAAGAGTCACTTCCTTTAATATTAGATTTCTTTATTATTAATGTTATTGTAGCATATTACCATATTAACATAAATATTAATGTTATAGTAATATATGACTTATGATAATATGCTATCAGTATGATGTTAAAATAGAGTATTTTGTATCAATAAATACTCTTCTAATCAAAACACCTTTAAAATTTTGAATATTACCCATGTTCACTTTCAAGTTTCATTTCCAGACAAAATTATTTCATTTGGCTTCTCTCATTGAAAGTTTGTTAGCTATCATAGACCATGTATAGCAAGAGCATGATGACACAACGCAGGCCTCTCGAATGACTTCCGTGATAATAAACAGGTCTATTGGGTGTATGTCTTCTGTGGCCATGCTGATAGCTGCACAAATGTTCAGAGCAACACACTGTCTACAGGACCCAGAATGTGCTAGTTTTGTTGCCAAGAAAAATCTCACCTTTCTTGAACCTAAAACATGAGCTAATTTATATCAAGAGGCACATGCCAACAAAAGTAGTCCAATAGCCCATTTTAAAAATATACAGCATTGCTTTCCTGAGGGGAAAGATTTTATCAACAATTGCTTGCAACCAGCTTAAACCAAGCTTTCCTTTAAATGTGTTTTCCTCTTTGTTTTATGTATTTGAGAATATGGTGCTTAGTAGTATGGTTATATCTTAGTTGATGGTGTTTTCATGCTATTGTTGTTTCTTGTCTACAACTTTATTTTTTTTCTTGTGTGTCTTCTAGAAAAAAACTTTGCTCATTGCTACCCACTCTCAACATCTCAACCTAATGGCACTTGTTTTTGTATCACGTAGTACGAATTTTCTTATTTTATTTAAGTATTTCATTTTACATATCAACCCCAGTTTTCTCTCTCTCTCCTTCCCCATCCTCCTACCTCTCCCCTTTCCCATCCCCATCCACTCCTCATAAAGGGTAAAGCCTCCCTTTGGGAGTCAACAAAGTCTGGCTTATCAGTTGAGGCAGGACCAAGCCCTTTCCCCTCCTGCAGCAAGGCTGAGCAAGCCAAGAAAACCAAGATTTTCTAATGACTATTTATTTCATTTTTCTTCTCTTATGGTCACTTACATCTTTATCTGTTCTATCTAGAAATATAAGAGCAAAGTTAAGGCTCTAAGATATATTAACTATTTTAACTTCTACATGTCACAATTTTCTACAAATATCAAGCAAAATAATAAAACATATAAGGCGATTGTCTCCTCATTGGTGTATTTTTACATAAAAATACATAACAAGTTCAGTCCTTCAATTCAAAACTGAGTCCTGATATTTCTTTACCTTCCACTCCCTAAAACATGAAAATTGAACCTGGAGAGATTAATGAGTCATTGTAAGTGGTGCTGCAAGCAGCTGATCTCAGGGCTAGTGTGCTAACTAGTACCTAATCATGTTGATCTTGGTCATTATATGTATCAAATTCCCAGTCCTCTACAATGCTCAACCCCATGTACCTGGGCCATTCTTTAAGATTTCTTACTTCAATTTTTGTTGACAATCCATATGAATAACAAATGCATAGCTGTGGTGACCACTGTAAAGTACCCTGCTAGCTAACTGTGAGAAAACTCTCCATGACCTCCTCATGGATTTATTTTACATGTCCTCATTTTTTACTTCTTAGTTATAACAGAAAAATCAGCAAATACATTTTGTTTGACTTCAAATAAGAGTAAAGTGAAATTCTGCAAAAATGAAACAAATATGTGCCAAGATACCAAGCAGTGGTTCTCTGCTTTTGACATCAGCTCCTACTGAAATTTGATTTATAAGATTCAGACTGTCCACTACATATCATTGTTCAATGCACAACATTTTTACCTGATGATAGTGTGCAAATATACTCAAAAGATAATTCTGCTTTTCATTTTCATTATAGTGAAATAAGGTACATGAGATATCTCATTATAAATAATCATTATAAAATTTAATTCATTATAAAAATCAGTTCTGTGTTTTTAAGTGGTTTGAAGGCAAAGCTGTAGAGTTTACTAGGTAAGGTCCATCAAACGCATTTACTTATTTGTCATAGTCTATATTTTTATTTTTTCTAATATGACATATTGTTTGGGAGACATACCCCATCAAAATTTAAGGAATGTCTGTGGTTAATAAATATCAAATATAGTTCTGATTACTTACTTTTAAAAACCATTGCGGCAATTTTGGGTCAGTGCAAACAATAACAGAAATAAAATCATAATAATATGAGCTAATAAACAATGACTCCTTACTATATACTCAGTAGCACTGGACTTACGGTCTTGTGAGAATTATCTTCTTCCTTTTTCTCATTAGACTTAAAAGGGAGGTGTTTTCATTTCCATTTTGATGTTGCTAGTACTGATCAATAGACATGTCTAATGACCTGGTACAGATAAGGCGTACATAATTGCAACACTGAAATGTATACTGAAGGCAAAATTGACAAAATATCCCTGTTCCATAAACCAAGCTCTTCGTAGTTTGCTTTCTTTTGTGTTCAGCTAAATGTAGGCATTGCACTGCCTGCTACATCAGAATTTTTATAACTAGACATGTAAACCTGATTAATATTCATAACTGATCTTAAATCCTTCCCATTGCTACAGTAGACAGTTATCCGCATAAGACAAATCTGATGGGGTCAAATGTAATATGGAGGTGTTTTCTTCATTGATTCAAGTGAAAGTCAATCCCCCATTTACTTAGAATAGGGTGGTCATCTCTGTTAATCATGCTACTGCATTTTAAAAGAGTAGGTGAGGAGTCGTGAAGACAGATGGATATGATTAAATGTGACCACCAGTTGTAATGACAGATCAGTGTACACTGTCCAGCAGAAGTAGTGTAGTATGTACGTGTCTACATGCATGTCAATGTCAAACAGTAGTATAGAAAGTATTTGCCATCTTATGAAAGAAAAATGGCAGATTCTTGAGGACATTCAGAGTTCTCTTGTGTGTAAATATTTTGTATAAATAGTATAGAGTATATATTAGTATAAAATAATGTCCAGTGAAGGAACGTGAATTATCTTATTATGAATTATTTTTTATGTAAATCTCACCACATATTTAAAAGCATTGTCTATGACATGTATACATAAATTATTTCTACATTGAGAGTGTGCTACACATTGTAAGTTCTTTCTTCTACTGCAGCTAATGGGAAGGAACCTTTAACAGTTCTGAAAAACACTGATAAGCGAAGAAAAGAAAGGACACATGAGACTCTTTACCTTAAAAGTATTCTAAATATAGCCAGATTAAAGGACTTCCCCAATGATAACCAGAAAAAGTTAGGTATCAGAACAGAAATTGATCTCTAATGTTCATGGTGCACCTGATACTAATTTTAAATTAGTATTTGTTTGTGAGCGGTCTGAGGCCTGCAATAAAGCTAATCAGGGTCCTTAAAAGTGGTGGACTGAAACTTTTGTTCTGTGGTTTCTCTGGTTCTAGACTGCCTTGGCTTTCTCCCTTGATCTCCACCTTTTCACCATGGATGTCAACTTCTCCTGTTTAGAAAATCATATTTTGGATTTCCCCAGGGCTTAGTTTTGGCTTTTATTCTCTCTGTGTAATTGATTGCTATCAACTATACATTATGCTCACATGTGTACATGAAGATTGATATTAAACTTATTAAACTAAAAAAGGGTACGGAACAACTTCTAATAATTATTTTCTAATAATTAATTTAATAATTACTTTCTAATACCTCCTTCATAGAAAATAAAGACATAACCTCAATCTCTGATATCGACATATATTAAAATATAATGCATACCATCAGGTGTATAGGAAAATGAGTTTTATCAATTAACAGAAAATTGACAAACAATAAACTTGATATAAAAATCAGGGAAATATAAATGTTTCCCAAACTTCAATGAGGCTACATCTTACTAAGCATATCATAAATTAATAATAAGTCATAAGTGCAAGCAATACATTTAAATCTCTTAGAATCTGTGTGTAGGCTATGATACTGAAAGCAAAAACCAATAAGGTTATAGGAGGATGAATCAAAAAGTCAAAATATAATAAACTAACCATCTCAATTTGGTGTAACTAGATGTTTCTTGAATGGCAGTTAGTCCTGTAGGCATGAGACGCATACATAATGCCTTTAGTGATAATCATGGCTCTATGCAACCTATTTTGTTTGGTTTTATTCCTCAATTTTTTCAAATTTAGAATAAAGATGATTATAACCTTTATAAAGGTGATTTTAACCATTAAGTGACATGAATACAGGCATATTAGTCAGGGTTCTCTAGCGTAACAGAACTGATAGAATATAAATAAGATATATTAAAGCGGCTTACTATTCCAATAATTACTGACTCCTGATGGTAAGTCTAGAAATCCAGTTGTCGTTCAATCCACAAGAATGGACATCTCAGCTTGTCTTCAGTACATGCCAGAATCCCAAAGAAGTAGGCTCTAATGCCAGTGAAGGAATGGACGAAGCACCAAGAGTGAGGGTAAGCAGGCAAAGAGCAAGAGCTTCTTTCTTCCTTGTCCTTTATATAGGCTTCCAGTAAAATCTTCGGTCATGATTAAAGGTGGGTCTTCTGACTTCAATTGATATGGACTTAAGGGAAAAGGTCTTCCAATCACAAATGATGCAATTAACTAAATATCCCTTGCAGATATGCCTACCTGCTTGAGTTTTTAGTTGACTCGGGTGTAGTCATGTTAATAACAAGGATAGCCATTACAACAGGCATAAACATACATATATATATGCATACACACATAGATTCAGTGGTGAGTATAATAATTGTATTCTTTATTTACTATTAATATCAACTGTTAAATTTGAAAAAGTAACCCATTTATTGTATCCAACCCAAACTCTCATGTTCAAATATTTTATTAATCTTTCGAGAATTTTTCTTATTTTTTTATTGAAACAATGGTCTTCTTTCATGCAGTACATCCCAACCACAGTTTCCACTCTCTCCTCTCCTCCTAGCCCCTCCCACACCAATTCCCCCTCCATTTCCCTTCAGAAAAGAGCAGGCTCAAAGAGACAACAACCAAACATGACAAAACAAAATACAATAAAACAAGGCAAAAAAACAAACCTTACAATGAGGCTACAAAAGGCAATCTAAGAGAAAGGGAAAAGTTCCAAGAGCAGGCAAAATAATTAAAGACACATCCGTTCCCACGATTAGGAGTAACATAAAAACACCCAAGCAAGCTAAGAGCCACAACACAGACAGGGGTCTCAGTGTTGGCGCCTAAAGGCGCCATGCTTGCCACTTCAGTCTCTGTGAGTCCACAGGTGCCCTGCTTAGTTCATCCTGTGGGCCGTGTTCTGCACGTCTTCCATCTAATTCTACAATCTTTCCAGCACCGCTTCCATGGAATTCCCCATGCATTTGATCGTATTTAATTCCCACCCATGCCTCCTCTCTTCCTTCTCCAATCTCATGGTCTATTTTTTATTTTGTAAACCATGACTCCAGTTTATGCTGCTTTTGTACTTCCGTACACTGTAGTGAGGTTTACCAGGAGCCACACCCTTAAAAAAAATAGTTTTTCCTCCACGCAGAAGGCATCGACTTCCCATAGCTCTACTGTTTGGGGCTCATGAACCGGCTCCCCATCTACACTAGAATGTTGTTGACTGGCTTGATTTTATGCCGGTCTGGTGCAGGCAGCTATAGCTGCTGTGGGTTCATGACAATCCAGTGATCCTGTCCTACCCAGAAGACATTGTTTCCCTCTGCTACCCCCTGATCTCTGGACTTTACAATCTTTTCTCCTCTTTTCTATGATGGATCCTGTGCCTTGTGAGGGGAGAGATAGGTATCCCATTTATGACTGGTGCTTCATGTTTTATACTCAACTGTTTCATGTAGGGATCCACTTATGGATAACATCGACATATCACATCTGGGGGCTCTCAAATTGTGGCTCTACGAGTTGAGCTTGAAACAATGTCCACAAATTGGCAACTCTTCCATCAACACCAGTATCTTCAAGCCAAGAATGTGGCAATTAGCTTAGAGTTTCCTTCTTTGTCCCTCCCCCATGCACCACAGTGTATGTTTGAATGTATACGTTTTCCCAAACTCTACAGCCACCACCTAACTTCAAGAACTCATCATCTATCTTCTGTAATAAGGTGATAGTCTCAACTCTCAGTGAACTTTTGCCTACATATAAGCCTTCCAATACTAACTAGACAATATCCACATTTTTTAAAACTGAAGACAACTTTGTCTAGTGCTTCTGGGTTAGTAGCCTATTGCTATTAAGTCAAAAATAAAATTATTTCTCTGTGCCCAGATAACCTTGACTATTTCAGCTAATTCCCTGAACTTACCTTACCTTGTCTTTAATTATATATGAGCCATTGACCCCGAGAGTCTCTACTAAGTTCTTTCGTTCAGAGGTATTATTCTCTCTGTTGTGCTCTGACATCACCCACCTGTATCTCACCCTTGACTTCCCCGGAGTGAGGACCACTCCACTGCCTATGAAAGCCTCTTACTGATCCTTTACATCTCACTTCATGCATCATTTCTTGAGAGCAGCCTTCCTGATAAATCTCACATCAATCAAATTAATTTCATCATTACTTTCTTCTTTCCTTATTATAATTCCTGACTTGCATAGCATGCCTTTATGTTGATTTAACCCCAATTGCTTCATGTAGAAGATCATATTGGAAAAAATAATCATATACAACAGTTAGCCTTTTATTCCTAAAAGACGGTCCATCCATACACTGTAATTATCCAGTAAAGAAACAAGTATTCTTTGTTGTTGAATAATGAATGGTACACTTTCTAAAAACACATTGATAAGGAAAAGAATGTGATTCATAGCCATGACAGAATAAAGGTTACTTCTAACAAAAATTGATCTTGTGCAAATGTAAGGAGCATGTTTCTATGTTCAACTGATGGACGGATAATTTATTAAGACTGAAGTCAACTGCAGCAAGAGTATAGCACCTATCTAAAAATACAAGAATGGGGGCAGCCATTTTGTTTTGTTTGCCTCTTTTCCTTTGTTTCTTTGTTTGCTTTTGCAGAAAAAGAAAGGACACAGATGTGGGTAAGTAGGGAGGCAGGGGAAACCTGGGAGAAGCTGAAGGAGGGGGAAAACTACTCAAAATAAATTAAACAGAACTCTCAAAATTAATTTTTTACAAGGGGTGGAAGAGGGAGAGAAATCACACATTTTCCTTCCTTTGCTACTAAAACCAAATCCAATTTCATAAAGATGTCTTCTTCCATAAAAATTCATGTTATTGAAGCCACGATAACAGTTGTCAACTTTTTAAACTTTATTCAACTATAAACTATTCTATATTTCAAAATGGACTGTATCATGAGAACTCAAAACTAAAGACTGAGATGGCTTAAACAATATACTTGTTTTATTGTTGAATATAGTAGAAAGGTGTTTTTATTTAAATAAATTAACTACTGCAACTGAAGTACAATACTTTTCACAACTGCCCCTATTAATCAAATTTTTCTCAAGTTATGGCTCTGTGTGGAGCAGGGCTATAGTAGTTCCTTCTTTGTGCATTAATTCCATGGGAAATTAGTATATAGACGTAAATATATCCTTATGCTCAGAATTCACTCATACAATATAAGAAGTATATTAATAATTTATATTTATATTAATATTTTATTCCTTAACCATTGGTGTGGGCTGCATGAAGTTAATTACCTACACATAGTTATCTGTTCTCAACTGTGAAATATAATCTAAATAATAAAGTATTCAAAGCTTGTAAATTGTTCTGTAAAAGTAAACCATTCATCTCCCTTAAGAACCACATTTTTTAATGTAGTCTTTGATGTCATAGTGAATTTGATGATAGAATACTAAGTCACTTATTTCTTCCTAACTTTTCATATAATTTTAATTCATTATAATCTGATGCTGTGCCCTACATAAGAGCAAACTCAATAAATCATATTCAGTTTTATCACAATTCACAATGGCAAAATGAAGAGGGAAAGTTACCACAAAGCAAGTAACTTCCTTAGAAAAACAGCAATAAATCTTCAACTCAGCTAGAAGAAAAATAACGTAGTATGCTCAGAGAATTCCTCATACTTGAAAGCAAGACTGAACCAATATTTGGTTATGTGTGCTACACTTTAAAAACCACTTTCCAGCAAATGTATGCTTGATCACACCTTTACAAAGGTTTGCTTAATATAAAATATTGTAATATAGTATCCTGGGGAGATCGACGGAAAATTAGGACAAAGTTAGGACAGTTTCCCTCAAGAGAAAGCTGTCAGCTAGAGAGTTCTTCATTTATTTATTTATTTGATCCTTTAAATAATTGCTAATTAATGGTTATATTACAAATGGTATGATTAATAATTAAATCTGCATAATATAAATGTTGTGGAACAGCATCCTTTTAATAACACTGGATACAGGAGACACTATATAGGTCTTAATATCTATGTTTATGAATAACAGAAATTGATTCAAGACTAACATTAAAAGGATGCATTCAATTTGAACTTTAAAGGAGGTAAAATTTATCCATAAGTGTGGGAGAAAGAGAAAGCAAGGCATCCATAGAAAGTCATACAACAGCTCTAGTTTATTTACAAGATCTTGAGAGCCTTGCTACATTGTTCCTTGTTCTTCGTGATGGTCTAACAGGATAACTCTCTACTCTCCAGGATAAACTTTCTATGTTTCAACAAAACTCTAAGCAGAAACTAGACATAAACTGTGCCATAAAGTAGCTCCTACCCACGTGTATTTGTTGTTAAGTCAGTCTCCTGAAAATGAGTAATTCAGTATTCCTTAGGACTACTCATATCCTAAGTGCATGTTGGGATGTAGACAATATATCTGTCAACACTAAAGTTCTTCTTGCTTCTGTTCCTAGAGAGAGGCATTTCTAGAAATCCATATGGAATTTCAAATGCACTCTTTTAGAGTGTATAGGTGGGGCTAAGTTTTAGTTAAATAGTTTTTTTGTTTGTTTGTTAAATAGTTTTAAGTGCTATTTCAGGATACATCAGAAATCTTTCAGGAATGGAGACATCATTCAAAATGATCTTCTATTGGAAAAAAAATCCTAACTAAAACAAATAATAAATGCATAAGGTTCTACAGCACAGTTTATTTGAGATCTATAGAAGAAAACTTAGTTCTGATTTGTTTCATTATCATTGAATTTCAAAGGTGGTGCTAAATTGCTTTAGCAATTTCCGAACATGAACTCCCTCCATTTTCTAATATGTCTGTCCAAATCACAGATCCTATATTGTACAAATTTGTGCTCCTGGTCATTTAAAGATCTCAAATTGAACCCCAAAACCAGAATCAAGATTGTAAATATATTACTTTTGTCTTCCCCCCGAATCAACATCAGACTTACTACATCAGACATCCACCTCTGACAGTTTACGTTTTATTTTATATTGGAAATACTATATCTATAATATACATATTCGATGTAACATGACTATATATCTTGTAAGCTAAAGATTTAAAGTGCCTGTGCTAAATGAGTTTTCTAACTACTCAAAAATACCAGCATGTACACAGGAACACACAGAAATGTCTAAGCCATCTTTACTTTTTGGGCAAGTAAGATCAAATCACATAAAATGCTATATGTGCATAATTTCCAGTGTTATCATTTCCCTACTGCTGTCCTATTTTGTTCATTCATTGTCACAATTATGTAGAGAGATATCAAGGAAAATTATCATGTTGAACTGACATGTGAGTTTGTCTCCATTCTTAATTATGTGATGTATTTAACAGAGTTAAATGAGTCTTACCAATCGATTATCATTTTCTGCACTTTTTATGTAGACTTAAAGCATTTTTCTGCAGTCATTTTTATAAGTTTGCTAATGTGAGTTCATAGGTATTTTAATGTTTACTTTCATATACTTACATATTAAAAGTTTAGTATCTTAGCCTGTCTTGACTACTATATCAAAATGCTATAGGCAGGAGAGCTTGCTTACAACATAAAATTATTTCTTGCTATTCTAAAGGTTGCTACTAAAGATCAACACAGCTTTCTAGTCAGTGTCAAGGGAGATTCCATGTCCTGGTTTCCAGAAGCATGCTCCCACACAGTGGAAGATGCACAAGTCCATTAATACCTTCTGAGGAAGTGCTGGCCACATTACCTAGTCATCTGTCAAACGCCTTTACCTCTTGATACCTGTGCTTTGTGTATTGGTTTTCCAACCATGAGTTTGCAGTAACACAAGCATTCAGATTATAGCCCTCAGTGAACTACCTGAGTTTTGATATGAATGACTTCAGAGGAATGATACAGTGAAAAACTGGGCATATGGGATCCTTGCTCTTAAAGCAAAAAGGACTTGAGAGCATTAGCCAAAGGGGGGGAGATGTGCTCATCTTCTATGAAGTGTATTAGTTCAATTAAAAGGGCATCATCACAGGCAAGTAAAAATTAAGACTCAAAAATCAATGAAAGATAGATGGAAATAGAAAACACTATCCTGAGTGAGGTAACCCAGACCCAAAAAGA
>LOJH01044517.1:0-12626 GCA_001685095.1 Ellobius talpinus | reverse complement strand
CTGCCTCTGCCTCCCGAGTGCTGGGATTAAAGGCATGCGCCACCACCACCTGGCCAATATCACTTTTAAAATTCATTCCTCAGTAGACTACTAAATCTAAATACTTTTTGAGTTAGGAAAACATCAAAAGCCATGTGCATATGTGAACAGAATTAAGATATGCAGGTGGGGAATACAAGTAAATATATGACAGATTTTTACCACATCAACTCTAAGTCTTTAAATTTATATAGAGCATTATATTGTAAACTGTGAAATCAAACCACTTAGGCTCTAACCCAAGTCTATCACTAGCTGATTGACTCACAGTAAATAACCAACACACCTGGGCTAATAATATCTGATCTATTCAAATTAAATAAGCTAGTAGTCCTTAAAAACTTAGTACATATAAAGTCAACATTACCAAATGTTATTGTAATCTACAGAATTACACCCAAATTCTTTATTCTTTGCCCCATGATCTGTAATAAAATTTCTTTCAACAAAATTCTCTAGTTCTGGTGGGTGATTTACTTATTCATCCTGAAATATACTTGCTGCTGGGTCTTTGCATTTGATCCTAAATGGCTATTCAAAATGTTATATTTTTATCTTGAAGACCTTCTACACTTTAATTCCCTTTCTAAAGATTCTCCCAGAATTCCATTGTGAAAATCAACCATGTTGCCTTGAACCAATGGATATCATTTCTTCAATAAGATTGTAAGGTCCATTGAAAGTAAGTAGCGTCGCATGTCTTCCTGTGTCTTACATTTTGTGGTGGTTTAAAAGAAAGTGGCCCCCTAAGGAGTGGTACTGTTAGTAGGTGTGGTCTTATTGGAGGAAGTGTGTCACTGTGGGGGCAGGTTTTAAGGTCTCATATATGCTCAAGATACTGCCCAGTGTCTCAGTTCACTTCCTGTTGCCTGTAAGATGTAGAACTCTCAGTTACCTCTCCAGCACCATGTCTGCCTGCATGCCACCATGCCCCACCATGATGATAATGGACTGAACCTCTGAACTATGAGAGAGCCACCACAGTTAAATGTTTTCCTTTATAAGAGTTGCCATGGTCAATGGTGTCTCTTCACAGTAATAGAAACCCTAAGACAGAAGTTGATACTAGAGGTGGGGTGTTGCCATAGGCCAGACCAAGTTTTTGTTTGGAATAATACAGGCATTGGAAGTTAGAAAAGCAGGGAATGATCAGGTGCTATTTAACAGTCCACACCAGTAGGAGCACAGAAGACAGTGGTGCTAAGAATGATTTGAACTGTGTGGGGCTGGATCAAGAGGTTTCAAGAATTTTAGTATGCTGCCTAGAAATTGTTCTTGTGATATTTTGGTGAAGAATGTAGCTGCTTTTTGCCTTTGTACAAAAAAATTTGCCTGAGGTTAAAGTGAAGAGTTTTGGATTAATTCCCTTGGCAGAGGAAATCTCAAAACAGCATAGTATAGACTCTGTGTGTGTGGTTACTAGTGTTAACTCTAAAGAAGATTTATAATGGAAAGGGGCAAGCTGAGCAAGATTTGAGTAGAAAGGAACACCATAAAGTGAAATAGAATTAAATTTTGTGTTCAAGGAGATAAACAGATTAAGAAATGAAATAAGAGAGTGGTGACCTTAGGGCAAAATCCCACCCAACTAATTTTTCCAACTTCTAAAATAAAAATTAAAGAAAAGCTTAGAGCCAGATGTGGTAGTGCACACCTTTAATCCCAGCACTCAGAAGGCAGAGGCTAGCAGATCTCTGACTTTGAGGCCAGTCTGGTCTACAGAGCAAGTTCAAGGACAGCCAAGCTTAGGCAGTGAAGGTAACCATCAAAACCAGAAAGCTGGTGAAGATGTAATTGAAAATGGGCCATGTTCCAACCTCAGCAAGCAGCAGAACTTGGCAGCTAAGGCCACATGGTTCTGGCTTTTAGAGTCAAGGATAGAAAAAAGGCATTATGGAATCTCCCTTCAAGGCTAAGGAAAGGCACTGAGGCCAGGCTTGTGTCAGGGATGTCCCTGAACAGAGGCCTAGAGAGACCACTATGGAATCTGTGAAGTTGAAGTCTCAATTACCCTGAGGACTCCAAGATGTTGGAGATGCCAGAGTCATGGCATACTTGCCAAGGAGAGAGGCTAACAGGCAGTGGAAACAGCCAGAGAGAAATAAGTGTGTTACAGTCAACAGAGAGAAGTGTGTTAAAGTCAACAGAAAGAGAGAAGTGTGTTACAGTCAACAGAGAGAGAGAAGTGTGTTACAGTCAACAGAGAGATTGAAAAGTGTGTTACCGTCAACAAAGCTGAAAGGAGTTGGAGACCTGAAGAGCACTTTGGCGTCAGACATGGAGATGCAGAGTCTGGAGTCTGTTTGCCCAGCTGGTTTTCAGTCTTGCTTTGGTTCAGTGTTTCCTCACCATGCTCCCTTCCCTCCACTTGGGAATGGCAAAACATATCCTGTGCCAATATATGTTGGAAGTATGTGATCTGCTCTTTGATTTTGATTTTACAAGTGATTATACATAAGAGATTGTATGACTCTCAGAAGGAACTTAGAACTTTAGACTTTTAGATAAGTTTAAGACTGTTATAAGCTATGGGAACTTTTGAAGTTGGACTGAACACATTTTTGCATTATGATAGGACTAAAAGCTATTGGGGACCAGGGAGTGGAATGTGGGGCTTTGAAAGAAAATGTTTCTCAAAGGGAGTGGCACTATAAGGAGGTGTGTCCTTGTTGAAGGAAGTATGTCACTGTGGAGGCAGGCTTTGAGGTCTAATATATGCTCAAGATACCACCCAGTGTCTCAGTTCACTTCCTGTTGCCTGTAAGATGCAGCACTCTCAGCTCCTTCTCCAGCACCATGTCTGCCTACACACTGCCATGTCCCACCATGATGATAATGGACTGAACCTCTGAACTGTAAGCCACCCCAATTAAATGTTATTCTTTATAAGAGTTGTCATGGTCAATGGTGTCTCTTTACAGCGATAGAAACCCTAACTATGACACAAATCCAAGCAGAAGTTGGAGTAAAAACATAGATCTATGTACTGTTCCAACACTGTGAGAGCGTTACTCTGGGCCAGAGTTCTGAAAACTCATAGATCATAAGCACAACCACATCACTGACAGCCGTATCTGTGCCAACATGTATCCAAACTTAAACCACTCAGCCATAACTACTAGAATCTACAAATACCTGTGTGGCCTTAAGTAAGTTGCATAACTTTCTGCAGCTCTGCTTCCTTCACTGATGAGCATGGCCCAGGAGAATGTATAAAATTTAATAAGATTTATGAAAATGTTTTTAATAGTAAAGTACTATGCAAATATTTTCACCATTACCATGAACACCACAGCAAAAGTTAGGGTTCCTAATAATGAGAAACAAGAAAGAGCTGGATCTATTTCACCAATAAAGTCATCACTGTAACCCCATAAATATTTTATAAAATAACTGACTTAAGAGTAGGATGTGTGCCAGGCAGTGATGGAACACGCTTTTAACCCCAGCACTCAGGAAGCAGAGGCAGGGGATCTCTGTGAGTTCGAGGCCAGCCTGATCTACATAGTGAGTTCTAGGATAATCAGGGCTACATGGTAAAACCCTGCCTCAAAAAAACAAAAACAAAAAAGAAGAGTAGGATGTGTTTCGTGCCGTGGTTTAGTTGTGGACTCTTAGCCAAGCCCACTGCTGCACATCCTCTGTGCTGTGTAACTCAACTACGCTCCTCCTTAGAGAGGAGGACCAGGACACCTGCACTAGCAGTGAGAACATTTTCCAAAGAAAACCAAAACTGCAATGTTTTAAAAAGACTATCTAAAATCCTCCTAGGAGTCAGCTGTAATTTCAAGGGAGGGAATCCATAGCTTTATAGGACTTAATTCCAAAGAAGAAAAACTAAAGAAGATATTACAAATTTTTAATTTGTGCTCTAGCAGCAAACACAAAAGCCAGAAGGCCAATGAAAAGTGCTAGAAATAAGACAACTTTACTTCTGCGAAAGTCTCAGCACTCAGCCCGTGCTCTGGGGCTTCCTGCCTTCGCTTCGCTCATCTAAGACAAACGATGATGTTCTATGCTGCTTCTCCACAGCCAGAGGTTGTCCAAGGGCAACCTGACCTCTCACACCAGCCTGGAACAGGAGAAGCAAATGAAGGAATGCCCAGGGCAGAACTTAGAAATGTGCATTCCTGCTACCCTCCGGTTAACCTTGCTTGTGACCACGGGTGTGTAATGTCACTCTGATACCCTTGCTTGGTGACCACGGGTGTGTAATGTCACTCTGATACCCTTGCTTGGTGACCATGGTGTGTAATGTCACTCTGATACCCTTGCTTGGTGACCACGGTTGTGTAATGTTACTCTGATACCCTTGCTTGGTGACCACGGGTGTGTAATGTTACTCTGATACCCTTGCTTGGTGACCATGGGTGCGTAATGTCACTCTGATACCCTTGCTTGGTGACCATGGTTGTGTAATGTTACTCTTATACCCTTGCTTGGTGACCATGGGTGTGTAATGTCACTCTGATACCCTTTCTTGGTGACCACGGGTGTGTAATGTCACTCTGACGCAGACATTAGCACCATCAGGCAGTCCTCATAAAAGCTGAGTAGGAAACACTTATAAATTGAACAATGTAAAGAAAAGTGAATTTGTCCAAACTTAAAATATATTAGCTCAACCTTAAATACCAGAGTTCCTAAGTCACCATCTGGATCTAAAATTAGACTTGTTAGCCCTTCTCTGCTAAAAGCACAGAGAAATCCAGGGAATTCATACAATGGACCAAGCACTGTAAGATTCTATGAGAGAAGGAATTGCCTACCGTGTTCACAGCTGCTGCCTCAACATCTGGGACATAGCATGTCCAGGAAATAGATGTTGAATAAATGAATTGTTGAACAGCCAGTGTTTTTCTTGTTTCTGTTGAATGAAGTCCAAATATGGATTTCAATATTCATACAGAGAGATTCATATTGTATTTCCTTTTTCTTCATTGTCATTAAAATAAGAAATTTAAATCACAAAATTGTAAAGCTAAAATGTACTGTCAATGTAATCATATGAGAATGGAAAATATTTTCCTTATTAACATCTCTGGAGAAGGGGAAATTGCTTAATGTGCTTGCAAGTTTAGAACTCCAGTTCTTCTCTGTTCAAGCAGATAGAGACATCTCCTTTAGCTTACTGCCTCTGGTAACAACCCACTCAGCATTCCGTGCCTTTGGGCATCAACCGATTCTATTCTTTGATTTCCTTGCCCTAGTGTGGAGATTCCTTTTAACTATAGATCATAAAAGTGACACTAGCTGCTTTTTGTTCTTTGCATTTTTTCCACCCTTCGGGATAATTATATTCTTTCGTGCCTTTGATTATCGTGTCGCTTAGGACCTCCTAGCCTTCCAAACTCAGTCTTTAGTTAACAGAGCACTCCCCGCTTCTGCTCTCCACACTAAACCATGCTCATTAGGTTTCTTAATCCTCCATCATTTGCTCTCATGAAATCTTATGCCTCTGAGACGCTGGGTTCTCTGAGCCCATTTCCTTACACCTATTGTTTGTATAGCTATTCAAAGAAGTGCAGGAGTAGCAAGCACTAAACATGAGCTTATTCGCTTTCTGGAAGAAACTTTGTTTGGAATGGTTATGGGCCTTGAAACTCTATCTTTTCCCTTGGCACTTCGTTTTTCACCCGAACATCGCCTGAGATGTAAAACTGCAGCATGAGGCTGTAGGCACGCTTCAGCAGATAGTTATTCATTTGTAGCCACCAGAATTTAGATAGAAAATAGCAACATTGCTGATTAGTAAATTCAAACTACATCTTTGCCCTGCCCCTAGAATTTAGAAAAGAATAAAACCCATGTGTTTTTGCAATTATTTTGCAATGGCTTGGATGGCACACAAGTCCCACAATCTCACTGAAGACCTGGGTCTTTTCCAGCCCTCACCCAGTTTATCTCCACCCGATTCCCTGGCACTTCTGCTAAGGGCTATATTCAGAACAGCGTGCTTCCCATTTTATTTCTAACTCTCTAGGAGCCTTTGGTTTGTGGGCTGAAGGAGTGAATGGATTTTCCAAAGGTGCCAAGCTTTACTCCAGCAAATCTTACACTTCAGCTCTGTCCACGTTGGTTTCTGAGCCTCCCCATCCAGACGACAGAGAGCAAAGCCAGAGTTCTTTATTTAATTGGTTTGCATCCACACACTGACCTCCAGGGCTCTGTTTAATAAAGCCTATTGTGCAACGCGCTCCACAGTCCCCTGCCTTTCATAGTGTGTTTCTCCTGAGACCTGGTAGACAGTCGTGTTTGATCACTGCACTAAACTCAATGCTTGGCTTCCTCCAGCATCAACTTACGTCCCTGCTTGGGTGGTGAGGTGACAAGCACAGTTTCTTGCTTCTTCTGAACATAAAAGGAAGTCTGTTTGACTCTCTTTAGTAAGATCTCCAAGTCAGCAAGCTCTTGGGCCAGAGACAGCAACTAGGAACTCGTGTTAACATAAAAAACTTTCAAGTTTCTTTAGAAAGAAGTCCAGCTCATTCTTCTCAACCGGCAAAGCCAAACTTCAGGTCAGTGAGTCATAAATCAACAGAACACATTTTTAAATCAGTGTAAAACTCAGTAAGTAGAAACAGGAGCTCAGATCTCATCCAGATTCATCATGAAGACAGGACGTTTCTGTGATTCTCAGATTAGAATGAACTCAGCGCCCCTGCTCTGGCTGCAGGGTTTCCTCATTAGATGACTTACCAGAAGAAGAATTTCAGTTGCTACCTGAGTGTGAACACTCAGTGGTACAACCCTCTGACTGAGGCTCAAACTTCTACAGCAGGCAAAAATCCTGAAAACTTACTTGCCCTCCACTCAGTAGGGCAAAATAATTTGCAATTTTTTTGAATACCACATAAAATGTACTGTCCCTTAAAACATTATGATGATAAAAGCAAAATTAATGGCAAATTATTAATAATAGTAAAATTTAGATGATAGTTATGTGGTGCTCCTTGAGGAATAGTATACCCCCTACTTTAAAGTATCATTGAAATTTTTAGTATAAAAAATTTGGGGGGCTGGAAAAATGGCATAGTGGTCAAGAGAATTTACTACTCTTGAAAAGGACCCAAGTTTGGTTCCCAGCACCCCTACACAGCAGCTCTGAACTGCCTGAGACCCAACACCCTCTTCTGCCTCTACAGGCCCTGTACACATACGGTGTACATAATCTCATGCAGGAACACATACACATAAATTAAATAAATTCTTAATTTTAAAAATTAATTTACGAAGCTAAGAAGATTGTTCAGTCAGTAAAGTTCTTGCCTTACAAACATGAAGACTTGAGTTTGATCTCCAGAACCCACATATTAAAATAAAAAAGCTAGGCACGGTGGCATATGTTAGTAAATGCTTGTAATCACATCACAGCAGCCTAGACACAGAGAGAATAGGGTCCTTGAAATTGTTGACATCAATCTAGCTTACTTGGCAAGCTCTCAGTCAGAGAAATGAGGCTAGACATAGTAGTGCATACCTTTAATCAAGTAAAAATTATCCCCTGGCCTACACAGACACAGACACTCATACACACTCATACACACTCATACACACACACACGCACCCCACATTTAAAAAATAGCAGAAGGCTATCTGTAGGCTTTGTTTTATAAAAAAAAGATATAAGCAAAACTTTATTTTTTTGATTGCTCATTTGATGTGTACTCAATAACTGATTTTTTCAACTATATTATGGCAATGAAAACCTTCCTTTTGCCTAAATCGTACTGAACAGCCAGAAACTCTCTATACAAATGACAGATGTGCAGTAAGCTGAATTCATAAACCGGATTCTTTCCTTAACAAATAATTGTATGCATGTATACATATGTTTGTAAAATATGTTTGCATACATGTACATATACTTTAATATCCATTCCTCTATGGCTAGTTATTGATCATCTTATTTAATGTTTACTTTTCTTTAGTAAGAGTGGCACCATTCTTCAGCTAAAGAGCTTAGTTTGTCAAACTGTACAACATTAGACAACTTTTGTATTTGATGAACAACAAAGAATCTGAACCTATTAAAGTCATACATTTAATTGTTCCAATATGTTATCTTATTCATGATATAATTTATGATAAAATTTGCATGATACAAAATGCCAATGAATTAACGCCAGGTTTCCTTTGTCTGATTCCTCATCGGGGTGAGCTTAAAGGGGAAATTACTTCTTACTTTGAAAACATCTAAATTTGCTTCACAGTTGAATGTAAAATCAAAGAACAAACTTTTAATTCATATTTCCCACAAGATCTTAAGCTTCTCTAACTGTAGTTTTCAAAGATGCAGGCATTGTTTCAGATAGTCATTCAAAAAAAAAAACTACAATCAGAAACTGAAGAAAAGAGCTGTAACTGTGGCCAGAGACCGAGGTCAGCAGCAGAGTGACCCATGAGCCTGTGCGGATGTTATAGCTATTCCATGGCACACACTAGCCTTCTGTGCATGGGCTGAGCAGCACACTTTAATTTGGATTAAAAATCTTAACATAAATTATTTGACTTTGACAATAGCAGCCCAATATTTCAGTTTTGTGCACTATTCCCAACTTTCACCTTCAAAATGAAGCCAGTGGACTTTTTCAGTTTTAGAAGCCACATTCCAGGTCTTGCACTTTTACCACCAGCTCTCCTGGGGTTTTTGTTTACCACCAGCTCTCCTGGGGTTTTTGTTTTGTTTTGTTTTGTTTTTGTTTTCTTAGAGAACTAAATTCTATAATCAATAAGTAACAGGAATTATCTTATGACTTGGTGATTGACTGACAGGATTGTTAAAGCATGTAGCTTTTGTGTAAAGAATTTATACTTCATCAATTTATTTATTTTTATACTTAGAGATTTCAACTATTAAAATGTTTTCACCCTGTTTGAGTCATAAAAGAGTCAAGTAGTTTTTTCTATGGCATCTCAGTGTTAGTCTCCATATTTTTATTATTTTGGCTTTTTAACCAGAAATATTTACCTGTAACATTAGTGGCACACGTGATCAGAAGCCCAGAGCTCTAACTAGGCAGAGTGGCGGCATCCTGGTATTTAATTAGGTGAATTTGTTAGGTCAAATCTGCAGACTTCATTAGCTGAGGTGAGGGTCCCTCCAAACTAGAGAAGCTCATGAAGCTGCGCCCACAAGGACAACCAGGCTCATAAGAAAGAAAGGCAGGCTAGCTCTGTGGTACCTTCTCCAAGGAATTCACAGCCACTAGATTCCCTGTGCTCAACGAGCAAGCACACTTTAGACAAAGATGCAGCGGAACTCACGAGTCAGAGTGAGTTTCACTCTGCTGACCTCTGAAATCCAAGAAGTTATGTCATTTCCCCTGCAAATTATTATCTCTTAGAATTGAAAACTAATGTTGATACATTAACAATCCATCAAAGGGCATAATTCCTTGTTACCCAAAATGAGACAATTTTTGTGCTTTAATTTAATACCAGGAACTCTGGAGTACCCAGATCTCAGCAAGAGGCAAAAGTTAACAGCCAAGCCCAAGGATGATGTAACTACATCCATGTTTAATGACAAGAAAATACTCATGGGACTGGTAACGCTGCAATAAGAGGCAAGTTCTGTCTCAATGGATAGAAAACAATAGCTTAAGACGGTTTTAACTTCCATCAGCACCCCCATAAAGTCAGCCTATGTAACAGACGAGTTCCCATCTCTGTATCCACGCCCCTTTTTTGCAGAGATTCTTCAACTATCTAAGATGCTCTGTGCATCTACAAAGTGCATCTCATTGTACATCACTGCTGTGAGCAGTGAGTGTGAGCAACAGCCGCCCCCGCTTTTAAAGGGGACTCAGAAGATGCACTGCTTAGTTCAAAACTGTTAACAAGCCTGAAGTGAACTTCTCAGTTATGACTTGAAGCAGCCCATAGCCCTGCTTTGAGGTGGGGCTCGTATTTTGAAAAAAGATTGTCAGTCGTTTAAAATCAGAATGGTTCTTGATGTATTGAATCACTTTTCAGAGAATAATGTAAAAAAAATCACTCAAAATAACATTATTAATATAAACATACCTGAACCAGAGTCATATTTGGTTTCTGACCTGAAAAGCAAACAAAAAACTAATATAAAAACTGTGAAAGGTCTGAGGTGGGGAGGTGCAGTAGTTATAGATTCTTATATAACAATCAAGAAATAAAATCATTTCCTTAAGTGTAAAGCTATATTTATGTCAACCATTCAATTGAATGCATATATTAATTCAGATTACATAGCAGGAAAAAATATCTTTCAAAGTCAGCTTTTCAGAGACGGGATTTTATTTTTCAAAATATCCAACCTTTCTTCACAGATAATCTTTCTTCAATAGTATTATGGAGTGATACAAAATAGTCCGATCCATAATTATGCCTTTTACTCTATTATTAAAGATTTTCAATTCCTTAACATGAAGTAGGTCCTTAGCACAGGGCAAATGAACTCAGTAACCCCAAACCCTTAATAAGGAGGAAGAAGAAACGGTTCCTTGTGGGAACATTAGGTTTCAGATACAGGTTAACTCTGGCTGTAAATCCAGAAGCCTTTGAAGCCGTTGGTCTGGCTGTGGGAAACTGATGTTGGTAATTACTCTCGAGAAGCCGCCGCTGCGCTGTCAAGCAGAATTAACCCCAGGACTGGGCCTATCCACACAGGCCACTATAAGACAGCATTGTCTATATCTAGCTCTCAAACCAATTAGTGGGCATGCTCAGTCGGGTTTATATCACACATTAACAATCAATGGTATATACGTTCACAGCTGCCATGGCAAGATACAAGAGCCAAACAGCAGGAGTCCTGTTAGGATATTGCATTGACAGAGAAGATTTGTCCCCTCTGTGGAAATGCAGTTAAGTAACTGGGAAAGGGGAACTCTTTGAAATTATGCCACAGTACCGAAGCATTTTTGGAAGGAGTTTGCATCACTTAAACTTGCTTCGAGAGAGCTCTTCAAAGAAGAAAGGGGAAAAGAAGGGGCTTCTTTGGTAACAAAAATTTTCTCAAGTACTCTCAAATTTCACTTTATTTCTAAACAAAATCAACAAATTTTCATATACATATTATATATAAGCATACATGGTTATATACACACAGACATAAGTGTGTGTGTGTGTGTGCAACCACAGACCTGGTTTTGTGAGGGTTTTCTCTATGTGGTGCTACAAATTGAATCTAGGGCCTCACACGTGCTAGGCAAGCACTCTGGCCCTTAGCTCTCCCCTAGTATAGCTGATCACAGAGTTCAGCAACCACCTCTAGAATGTAGACCCAACTTCCTTCCCACATCAAGCCCTCATCTCTGTCCTTCCTTTCTATGCGTTCCCATTCCCAAGGCAAATTCACGTCACTCGTTGATATCCAGGATTCTGGGAAGCCGTGCCTCATGGTTACACCATCCCTGATGACAACTATAGCCTCTTGTGTGGTATTCTACTGCCATCCTTACCCACTTCCTACCTAGACCTCAGTTAGGCCTTATTAATCCTTGTAGCCACAGCATTGAAATATACCTGGTATGTGCATTCAGATGTCTCTCAAGGGAAACTAATGATAAAGATCTTGATAAAAGATACATTTTGAGATATGAAAAATTATATCAAAAAACTTTCCAAGAATCTTACCTTGTCCTGAGACAGCTGGTCAATGTGTAATATATACCCATAAAATGCACATAAAACATTTTCACAAACCAATTAATCCCCCAGGCATCAATTAAAAAGTAGAATATATTTTCATAATCCTCAGATATAGTATTAAACATTAAAATACATTGTTAATAATTAAAACATGATCATAAAATTAATATGGTCAGATTTGGGGTTAGTGGAAATTGGTCCTACAACATCTGTTCATTCAAGTTCCTATGAGATTTTACACACTCACATAACCAGAGGTACAGTCCATTGTGTCATGCTACATCACAGCATCTGCTATATTAACATGTTCATAAATGCTCTTTGAGATCATGAGTAAAATAGGGACAGGAACAAGCAATCAGCAGGGCCAAAAAAAAACACATAATATTCAGACATGGGTGGCAGAAGGAGGTCGAGGGTGTTCAGCCACCATTACAAGCACATCCCTTGCAGGCTTAGTTCTAGTAGTAGCTATACTAGGTACCAAAATAAAAAAATAAATAAATTAAAATTAAAAAAAACAATGCAGGACACAAAATGGATAAAATCATGATGTTCCTAAGACACCCATTCTATTCCTAAAGTCAGTTCCTGTGGTAATCACCAAGGGAAGGTATCTGGTACTGTTGCTGCTTTCCAACATGCATTCACCCCTTTTCATTTTCCAAAGTGTTAGGCACTCGAATGCATAGGTGAGATAATATTTCCGTGTTAGGCACTCGAATGCATAGGTGAGATAATATTTCCGTGTTAGGCACTCAGATGCATAGGTGAGATAATATTTCCGTGTTAGGCACTCAAATGCATAGGTGAGATAATATTTCCGTGTTAGGCACTCAAATGCATAGGTGAGATAATATTTCCGTGTTAGGCACTCAGATGCATAGGTGAGATAATATTTCGGTGTTAGGCACTCAGATGCATAGGTGAGATAATATTTCAGTGTTAGGCACTCA
>LOJH01044516.1:1782-13777 GCA_001685095.1 Ellobius talpinus | reverse complement strand
GGACAAAAGCAGGCCCGCACTCCCCTATCACTACATGTTACCATAAACCTAGCCAAACCCTCTGATAGAAGAGACCATAGGTCCTAGAAGGGAACAGAATACTGTGATTTAGCTAAATTAACATAGCACCAAAATGCCTTCTAGATATTTATATTTTTAAGTATAGATAAATGCTGTTCTCCGCCTTAGTTGCAGAAGCCTTTCTTTTTGTGAATGTTGGGGAATGCAGACTCTTACCCAAGGTGCTGAGAAAAAGTGGCTGATGAGTGTTTGGTCCTAAGTAAAATATCTGTACCATCTCTACTAAGGATCTAAAGGAACACTGAGAAAAATAAACAACAGCAACAACAGAAAAAAATATAAGAGCCAGAATCCAAAGATAAGGGCTGCAAATTGTTATGTCCAGTCCATGGAAACCCCAAAAGACCACCAAGGAGACGGACTCACTGAAATGCAAAAAGCAAGGTTTATTATGTGCACATTACAAGCTGGCAGGGACCTCGTCAGCACATCAGCGAGAGGAGGTACCCTTTCCTTCTAGAGGGCATTATTTAAAGGCAAAAACCAGAAAAGTTACATTAGCAGGGTGTGTGCTGGCAGGTGATCCTGTTTACAATAGTTGGAACGTTAAGGATTTCCCTTGGATGGCCTGTTCTCAGGTGGTGCCTGGGTAGTCTCAGTTTGTGGTCTTTTTTGCAACCAGGTATTACCCTAGGGAAAACTACTGAGACTCAGGAGGCCTCTATTGAGCTCGCCATGGCTAGGTCCTAAACAAATATCATCTTCTGGGCATTGGACTACCCACTGTAGTCATAAACCCATAGCAACTATGGATGCCTGCACTGAGGGTCCATCCATAGTCAGACGTGGGTGATAGGGGAGCTTAGGAGGCTGTATCCCTCACTGCTGAATTATTTGTTACTGATGGATTCAGGAAGGGGGGGTCACTGTCTTCAATTGTGTACCCACTGGTGACCCCATCAGGCTCTAATCCACTGCTCTCACGGGTGGCCCCGCTTAAACTAAACAGGTCACAAAACCAAACCAGAGGTCAAGAATCTGGGAAAGGAACTAGTAGGCAAGAGATGGAGCAGAGGACGTAAGAAAGGGTGTGGGCAGAGTGGGCGGAATATGTTATATACAAGTATAAAACCATCAGAAAAATTAACTTAAAGGTGGGGAAGCAGAAAAGGAAACATAAGGACTGAAAAAAAAAAGAATCTATGACCAGGGTTGGGGCCTGCTTTAGAATCTTACTCAAGCTGAAGAGCAAACTCATGCCCCTCCCTGATTCTCTCGCGAGGCTCACACGGTGGACAGGGGTAGAGAAGGATGACGGGTCTCTGAAAGCGTCAAGGAAAATTCAGAAGTGGGGGAGTCTTGTTATTATTTGGAGAAGGCCTGCACGACAGGCATTGACCAGTGCTGCAAGGCGACAGCTGCAAAGGCTGCTACAACAGGAAAGGGATGGCCAGACTTCCGCTTCCGGCTCTGTGCCCAGCCAGAGGCTCCTCCCTGGCTGTGGGGCGGGAGGGGGTGCAGAAGACTGGGTCTGCCTAAAAGGCTCCCAGCCATCCCTTTTCCTGTCAGATGGTCAATGGACTCTGCTTTGTGTATGCCATTTCCTGCCTCTCTCCCAACTTGTTTTTGCCTTTGGCATGTCTATTATGTCGCTTTTTTGTAGACTATTGACAGCCCAGTAGCTAATAGTCACTGAACATTTACCAAGTTCCCCCCATCAATGGATGCTATGCTTGCAGTCTCTCTCCCCTAAATTCATAATTGAAACCTAATCAGCATATTTATTGATGATAAATATAAGCGTAATTGATGCCTAATCAGCATCTCTGAATACCCTGTATTTCGAGATGGGCCCTTGAGGAGTGATTAGATTCTGAGGGTAGAGTCTTCAAGAATGAGACCAGTGTCCATATAAAGAGACCCCCAAGAGCTCTGTCTGCCTTCCACCATGCAAGAAAAGGTTGGCATTTCCGACAGGAGCCAATCCTCACCAGATCCTAGACCTGCTGGTGTCTTGATTTTGGACTTCCCAGTCTCCAGGACTATGCAAAATTACCTTCTGCTGTTTAAGACACTCAATAGATTGCAGTTTGTGGTAAGCAACCCAAACTGAGTGCCAGGCAGTTTTCTCAGACTACAGGTCACACCTCATTTAATTTCCAAGCAGGTCGAAGAGATAGATGCCGTTTTTATCATTCTACAAAGGAGGAAAAGGAGGCACAGGGAAGTGAAGTAACTTGGGCAACCTGTACCTACTTGGCCTAAGACTCAAATCTCAGTGGTCCAGCACAGGGTGCTGATGTTTTCAGCCACTAAGGTAATTAGCGAGATCAGGCTAGCAACAGCTGTGTACAGCAAACTCTCTCTGCAGATGACTCTCTGATAGTGGGACTTGGTGCCTGTGTCTGACAGCTAACATCAGTCCCAAGACCCTGTGTGTTCACTGGCCTCATGGATTCCCAGGGAAGGTCAGACGGTTTGATTTCCACAAGTCGTCCTACCCGCTTTGAGCCCAAACTGTCTTGTGAGGAGCATAAACTGACAAAGGGTTCTCTAAAACCAGTGCTGAGGTTGGAGGTTGGCATTCATGCAGACCTTATTCAGAGTCAGTTTCCCTAGTGCCCCTGTCAGTCGGGGAGGGCAACAGAACACTCCAGTGTCCAGGGGCAAGCATCCCTGTGCTGCAAAAACTGTGCTGGACCTCACTGCAGGAGGAACTTTCCAGCTGAGATGGTCCCAGGCCAGGAGGTGTGTGCTTCTCTGATAGTTCCTGGGACCCATTCCTCTGGGTCCTAGAGTCTAGGGTTTTGAGACAGTGCATGCTCTGAAGGCAGCCTTTTATTGCAGAGAGTGTGATTTGACAGCCTCACAGTCCCTAGCTTCAGATGGTTTGCAGATCTTCTGGGGTGACCATTTCATGTGGTGAAAACCTTTGGTCTGGGAATTGTGGACAGCGTTTCCAGGAAAGCTTCTCCGATGTCTGGCCACAGGTCACAGATTGTAGTCCAGCTGGTGTCAGGTTAGGGAGAAGAATGCTAACTCATTCATCTAAATTCTCTCTGGATAGATTTTAGGTGAGGATGGACGTAGGGACACAACCATGTTGTTAAACACTTGTTCTGTGGGACAACAGTCTTGTACCCTGTAAAGATTTGTCACTTGCATTGTCTTTTTTTAATAATTTATTTAATTTTATGGACATTGGTGTAAGGGTTTTAAATCCCCTGAAACTGAAGTTACAGACAATTGTGAGCTGCCATGTGGGTGCTGGGAATTGAATCCAGGTCCTCTGGAGGAGCAGTCAATGTTCTTAATCACTGAGCCATCTCTCCAGCTCCCCTTGCATTGTCTTAATATTGACCAATACACTGATTGGCCAGTAGCCAGGCAGAAAGTATAGGCAGGGCAACAAGAACAGGAGAATTCTGGGAAGAGGAGTCAGCCTGCTGTCATCACCCAGACCAAGAGGAAGCAAGATGAGAATGCCTCACTGATTAAAGAAAGGTACCAAGCCACGTGGCTAACACAGACAAGAATTATGGGTTAATAAGGATGTAAGAGTTAATAAGAAGCCTGAGCTACTAGACCAATCAGTTTATAATTAATGTAGGTCTCTGTGTGTTTCTTTGGGACTGAACAGCTGTGGGACCAGGTAGGACAGAAACTGGGTAGGACCACCTTTTTTCTCTGCTTCATTGTAAGGCTAGTTATTCCAGAGAATCAGGACTAAAAGGCTCAGGGAATGAACCTCCTTCACCTCTAGTAGAATAATAGTACCTACCCTAAGTCATTAAAAGAAAGCCCTTGGGACCCGAGAGATGGATTAGTGGTTAAGAGCGTGAACTGCTGTTGCAGATATAAGTTTGATTCCCAATATCTACATTAGGTAGCTCACAACTGCCTGTAACTCCATCTCCAGAGGGATCCCATGCCTCTGGCCTTGAAGGCTCCCAGAACTCAGGTGTACATACCCTCCCCACATATACATAATTAAAAATATTTTTTTTAAAGAAAGAAAGACTTGGGCCTCTGATTGAAACATCTAGGATCATATACCCAGTCCTGAACCGATCATTATAGCTGTGGGTCATAAACTTCCAGCAGGTTTAAATCAATCAAGACCTACGTCAGGATCTGCAAACTACAGCGCTTTGTCTACTGTGGTAACTTGTTCCTTTGAGTTCTAATTTTCTAGAGTTATTCAACATACTAAATGCAATTCAATGAGACATAAACGTAAAAGGCAACAACATTCTCTCAATCACTCATCCAAAGTTTGACATGATTCTTGAAGCCTTCATTGTCTGGGTAGCAGCCATGGTATTATCCATTGGTCAGAAGATGTTACCGCTAGGACACCTTTAAATGTAGGGTATGAGAGGAAGAGAAGCTACACATGACCACAATTTTATGCATCTCATCTCTACTCGAACAGTCAAATCCATCTTCCCTACAATGACCTTCATGGCCTTGCTCCAGAGATCTCAGGCAGGTCCCCAGCAGTCATGTAAGAGCCAAGAGCAGCAGCAGATATCTGTAACTCCAACCCTGGGGTCTGGAGACAGACAGCTCTGCAGAGTTCATTTCCAGCCAACCTAGCTGAATCAGTGCGCCAGCTTCAGTGAGAGACCTTGTCCCTGAAAAGCTAGGTAGAAAGGGATTGAGGAGGACACCCTTTGTGTTCCTCTAGCACACAAGCACATGAATTCACATGTGCACACACCCACACAAGCACACACTTACATATGCACAAAAAATAACAGACAGAAATTCACAACAAAACATGTATTTAACTTGTATTGCATCTATGTATTTTCATACATGTGGAGGTCAGGGGCCATCTTTGTGAAACTATTTCTGTTTCCCACCATATGGGTTCCAGGGATCAAAATCCGCTTATCAGCCTTATTGGCAAGCACCTTTACCTACTGAGCTATCTCTTGGCCCCCCAAGTAAACACTTTAATAGGTAAACATTCAGGGCCTAAGGATGAGCTCAGGGGTAAAGCACACGCTTAACACATGCAAGGCCCTGAGTTCTAGCCTCAGCACCGAGAAAACAAAACAGCAAACAAATAAGTAACCGGAAACATTCAGTCCCAACTACACTAGGCAAGAAAAAGCGTCTCTAAGAGGTTCAGAAACATCCTCCACAAGAGGCACTGCATTCTTGAAAATTGTTCCCTTCTGGGCTGCCTTCCTCTCCCTGACCCTGCACACGGAACAGCTTGCACTGCTCACACATGAGGTGCTGTAGCCTCGCTGACTTCTGATAGCTGTGGCTTTGCCTGGGATCTTGGCGATCAGACTGTCCCCTCCCAGGAGTCCTCAGTGCTTTTCTCCAGTGTTCCTTTCTCACAGAGGCTTTGCCCCTGATCATTCTCTTTAAGGAGCAACCAGCCTCCCTCATCCATCCCCACCTTCCTGTAAGTATGTATACCCAGCCTGTGTTTTATACGCATATATGTACGCATGTATGTATGTGTGCGTACCAGCTCTGCAGACAGCCTTCCCTGCCTTCTGTAAGTATGTATGCCCAGTCTGTGTTTTATACGCATATATGTATGCACGTGTGTATGTATGTGTGTGTGTGTGTGTGTGTGTGTGTGTGTGTATCAATTCTGCAGACAGTCTTCCCTGTGTTCTCGCCATTTACTCTTCTCTGGATTTCTCTGGTATTATTTCTATATTAATCCCATTACTTATATGGTCTTGTCTGCCTCTGCTCCATGAGGTCACACATTTTTCCTGTCTGACCTTTACTGTATCTCTAAATGGCCACCCGACACCAGACGACTAGGCAGTGAATATTGGTTGGATGAAAACACTGAATGAGGGAACATAAGTTGGGAGACTAGACAAATGACATCACAGATTCCCCCTAGAAAACCGCCCCAGTGACAATATTCTAAATCAGAGTTGTACTTAATCCACAAAAACCTGCCGACATTCACAACTTGTTCTATCTAGGCTCTGCTGAACACGCTCCGACCTCAGAGCTCACTTTTAAAATGAAATGTCGGCTACCCCCTGTCACTTACCCAGTCCTGAACTGAAAGTGAAAAACATCATGCCTACACCACGATTTGTAAAACCAAAAACTCTTGCAAGTCAGAGCCACCATACTAAGGCAGGGATCATACGTGTCCCACGCTTGCTTGCAACATCCTGCTCCTGACAAAGCCTGTCTTCTCTCATATGCTTCCGCGTTTCTCGGGGCATGACTCCCGGCAAGCCACCCCACCCCCAGCTTCTAGACTTCACATCTGGATTACGGATTTAGTCTCCAGGTATATGATAACATTGTAACAGCTTCCTGGAAGCTGTGATCTTTATCGCCTTCCTGCTCTCACCCGTGACTTTTGACCTCCACCCTCCAAACACTCCGGGGCTCTGCACACAGTACCGGGCTTGTCAGATCCTTCCATCCTCCAACGGTGATTCCAGGCCTCCCCCTGGAACAATACCTGTGCCCCATGTTTCTAAATCCCATGCTTCTAAGACCTCAGAATTATTTGTAATTCTTACGACCTGCAAGCATATTCTTTGGTGCATAAAACCTCTGTGGGTTCACAGAGTTGAGATTGTTTAAGAGCTGGGAGTTAGTTATTCATCTTTAGCACCTTATAATGGATATTCGATGAGAGGCTTTTCTATAAATCTCTTCTACTACGTACGGTTCCTGTTGTTCTGGTGGAAAGGCCACCTCAGCCCCACGCATCTATATACCCAGAGTCTGGAATGTTCTGATAAAAGCTCCACCTCAATCCGCTTCCCCATTTCTCTCCCTCTCTCCCCAAACCCTGCCTCCTCTCAGGAAGCCCACCAAATATGGCTCCTCCCCAGAGATGCTCAAGACCACTTCCGCAGGATATTTAAACTGTCCCCCAGAAAACAGACGTGTGGTTTTTCGGTCTCTCTTCCCTGTCTCCTCTCTGGGGCGGGGATTGGAAAATCATCTAGGAGCCTTTTACCCATTAAGCCTGGCCTTTTCTAATTTGGTTTGATTTGGTCTGATTTGGATTGCTGCATTGGCAGAGAGGCTTGTCAGGGTGCAGAAATTTTCACCTGGCACACGAGGGTCAATCCTTGTGCTGGTTTAATACCAACTCAGGCACCAGGAAGGCAGAATTGAGTTTTGTGCAGTTGAAAGTTATAACCTGTGAAGCCAGACTATCGGGTTTTGAAAGCATGTGTGTTGTAATCTGCTGGCCTGGTCTGTCACCTGGGTACCTTGGCCCTTTAAGAGACAAGCTTGGCCCACTCCCAACCTCCCTCTCCCGGATCCACCTAGGCAAGCAGATCTCCTGCCTCCTCTCCAGCTTGCTCCCCCCCACCCGGCCCTTCTTCTGGAGAGGCAGTGTCTATTTCTCCCCCCCCACAAACTTCTCCCCTTTTCCCTTTCCCCTCCCCTTTTCCCTCCATATTCCCTCCATAACCACTAAATAAACTCTATACCCCAGCTCTCTCTGCATGACCTATCAATCTGTCTGTCTGTCTGTCTGTCTGTCCGTCTCTTTCCCTCTAAGGCCTCAGGCCACCATCAGGGGACCCACCAAGGTCCTCGAGCCTCAGGAGACCAGCCAACTCCACTCGTGGGACTGGCCTCAGGTCACCTCTTTATAAATAACAATATGATCTACCCAGGTCCTTGTTTCTCAGTTCCTGTGCCCCTCTTCCCATCCATGGAAGGTGCCCCATGTTCTCTGTCTACACCCAAATGTAGCTATACACTGTATATACAGCTATATACTGTAGCTATGGACAAGCTCCTGGAAAAACAGGTTGAACTTCCCATCCCGAGTACTTATGTGTGACTTTCTTGTTCCAGCTTCCTGTTTGTGCTGCCTGGAGTTGCTCTCCCAGTGCCCAAGTCCTGCTTTGGGGAGGAACCATCTACTCTATGTCCCTAATGAAATGGCTACCTCACCTCTTAGTTCAATAAAGCCCCATGTGCATCCCATCCCAGCATATTTTTCTTATAGCCTGTCATCATGAGTTTCCTGGTGACAGGTGTCAATGCAAGAGACAACAGAGGGAGGAGTCCTCCGGTTATCCACAGAAATAGACTAGTGACGTGTGGAGCTGCCTAGGTTTCCCTCTGCTCTTGTGGAAGATTCCCTCAAGAAAATATTACATTGATCACCAATTAAAATAAAGATCAGCCAGGTGGTGGCAGCTCATGCCTTTGATCCCAGTACTCAGGAGGCAGAGACAGGAAGATCTCTGTGAATCCAAGGCCAGCCTGGTCTACAAAGTGAGTTCCAAGACAGTCAGGGCCATTATACAGAAAAACCCTTCTCAAAAAAAAAGAAAGAAAGAAAAAGAAAACAAAAAAGAAAGAAAAAAGGGGGAAGAAAAATATATAAAGAATAAAAATAAGGGTTTGTGTAATAATAATCTTTCTTGCACTGTGAAAATGTGTTGTTCTCATTGTTAACAAAAAGCTGATTGGCCTATAGTTAGGCAGGGTTTGGGGGGACAGAGGGAAGGCTGGGAAGAAGAAGGCCAGAGTCTGGAGCCAAACACGGAAGTAGACACATGGGAAAATCATAGATGAGGTAAAGGAGCCTCGGAGCAGCTCATAGATTCATAGAAATGGGCTGAGTTGTAAGAGCTGGCTGGAGACAAGCCTAAGCTAGCAGTCAAGCATTTATAATTAATAACAGGGTTTAATGTGGTTATTTAGTAGCAACAGCAGGGACACAGAGAAACTAAAGGGACTTATCAAAGGGTAGAGCCCTTATGATGACTGAAATGCTATGTGTGCGTGACTCAGTGTTCTTACATTAAGTTCATCCAGGAAGTTACCCGGAGTTTGTCAATCCTCTTCTGTCTTCTCACTGAGATCCTAAGTAGGTTACAGGCTTTGGCCTCCTGCCATTGAAGGAATGGAATGCAATGTGGACAGAATGGGTGTCTGCCCCCTGCATTTTACAGCATGGGACCATGGAGACTGTCAGCTGAAAATACCACCAATGAGACTGTCAGCTGAAAATAAGTGCCGTCTGTCCAGACAAGAGAAGAATGCCTGTCAAGGTGACTCTGGGGAGCAGAGCTGTCTCTTGGATTTCAAAGGGTGGAGAGCCAAGACTGTCACATCAGCCTGGAGCAGCCAGAGGGCAGAACCTGCCTGGCAGAGCTGTGGAGAAAGGACCCTCCGTGGGTCTGGAAATCAGCATCTCTGCCTATTGACTCCGGAAGATCCGGTTGATGGTAGCTCAAAAGGGGAGCAGGGAATCAAAGGCGATGTTGTTTGTGCCTTAACGTCTCATGGAATTTGCCTTGCTAGAGTTTGGATTCTTTAGCCTCCATCACACCACCCTCTGTCCTGCATGTCCCTCATGGAATGAGGCCATCTGTCCTATCCTGTCCCTCATTGCATTTTAGAAACACACAAGCTATTTGGGTCTGTAGAGTCACAACTGGAAAGGTATTTGGGACCTCAGACATTAGAGTTCGTGGGATGGATTAGAATTCTTATGGCTGTATGGACAGAGTGAATGTATTTTGCATAAGTAAAAGGCATGAATAGGGTATAAGTAGCCCAGGGGCACAATGCCGTGTGCATATCACAAGTTCACGGGGAATGGGCTTGGCATACAGAACCTTTGAAAGGTCATTAGTTCACGGACAGTCAGTTCACTAGACCAACAAATGGGATTAGGACCCTTATCAGAAGAGATAAATGAAAAATATGGCCTCTGTCTCCAGCAGGTGAAGCTATGGCAAGAAGGTGGCCTTCCGCAAACCAGGGAGAGAGCCCTCACCAAGAACCGAACCATCTGGTTCCTTAATCTTGGCCTGCCTAGCCCAGAGAATGGTGAGAAACAAATGCCTGCTGTTTATACCACCTTGATTACAGCATTAACTGTGGAAGGCTGAGTAAGACAGATGTTCGTGATCAAATAAATTAATTAATTAAACAGCAATGATGCACAGTAACTGTACTTGACTTTTGTATGTTTCTGATTATATCTACAGTTGTATGTCTGTATGCATTTTTATATCCTCATGCAGGAAGACTTCTCCTCAGATATTAATTGGTTATGTCTGAACCCAAGGGGCAAAGTTTGTAGCCAATCGGTTTTCTGGGTAAAAGCCCCAAGTTGGCAGTCCTAATCGGCTAGACCTTAGTACCCAATCCAATATGTCAATTAAAAAGCTAGCAATAGTGAAAGCAAGTGATTTAATCAAAGCACACTCTGGGGAAACGAACAGAAGAATAAAGGCATCCAGTCCCCCCCAAATTCATCTTCAGGGCACGAACATAAGCTTTGGGCTTAAATAGAGAAAGGACTGGGCCTGGGGAGAAAGAGCTATGGGCAGTTCAGGAGTCCTAGTGTAGTAAGTGTGGGTCAGAGTCCAGAAGGCACCTACCGAGAATCCAGATTCTTCTGCTGTGGAAGAAGAATTGGGCCAGGGATATATGGATTTTAGTATGAATGAGTAGAGACAGCTCATCAAGAAGAAGGCACTCCTAGGGGTGGAGCTGGGCTGCAGAGCTGGGAAAGGCCCACAGCTTCCTGTCACCGCAGCCCCGATCCTTTATGGGTCATTTACGCCGACCTGCCTTCCCCCACACTTGCACACCCGGGAATTTCTTCTCCCCACCCTGTTCTGTTACTGGTGGTGGTGGTGGTAGTGTGTGTGTCTGTGTGTCTGTGTGTCTGTGTGTCTGTGTCTACGGGATGAGGAGAGTTGCTTTCTCTCTTATGTTAATCTTGTTGCTGTTTTTCTACGCCCTGCACTCCTGCCACAGTGGCCAGGGCATGGCCTGGCCGGTCCCTCACTGTCTTAGTTCTGGTTCTGGGAGGTGATTAAAGGAAGCCCCCATTTCTTGAGGACACAAGGTCCCTTCTCAAGAGATGTTCCTTACCCTCATCTGTAATTGTCTTCATCTGGAGGGCATTCTGTCCTTCCAGTCTCTCCTGTTCCTGGAGTTCAAAATGACTGCAGGCTTGGCACAAGGGCTGTGGGGTAGAGGGGACTGGGATGGACCGCTCAAAAATACAGGCAGTAAGATGCCTCAGTTATCCTTTGTGCTGTCAAAATAAGAACTCAGTGCGGTCTAGATGCTTGCTCACAACACAATTGAGGGCAGGGCTCAACTCGTGTTGCTTAACTTTAAAATATACGCTGTGTTTTTATGAAGAACACTAGAATTAGTTAGCTCTGATGCTGGGTTCATCCACCATTCAGGACAGTACAGATATTCCTTGACCTATCACGGAGCTGTGTCCCAATAAATCAATTGCAGGTTGAAATGCATTCAATACTTCTAAGTGCTGAATGTCACTGCTGAGCCATCCAAGATGCTGTATAGTATTGATTGCTTAGCTTTACAATCGGATAGCTATGAGCTGTGGCTTGCTGAGCACCTGGCACCATGAAGGAGTGGGACACTAAATATCAGAAGCCCGAGAAAAGATCAAAATTCAAATGGGGCACCGCAAAAGGGTGTCTTCTGCACATCGCATGGCTGTTGCACGCCTAGCTCACCGCAGGCCCAGGTGTGCTTAACCCTTTAAGACCTGCATAAGATTAGGCCTGTCAACATGTCATCACAGATGCCAGAGGGGCCCAAGAAGCCCCACCCCTTCCTGAGGTTCTATTGACAGCTAATATTGCCTGAAGAGGTAACATCATTTTCTTTCGTGGTCCATATAGAACTAATAGTAAGTTGTCTGTGCTCTAGCAAACAAAAGCAACCCATGCTTATGCAGGCAACTCTATGTAAACTTGGTTGATCTCGTGTGCACAAAAGACATGGAGGTAGAAGGGTGGATTGTTGGGAAAGAGAAGGATTTTTCTGCAGAAGATGGGGAGTGAGAGAGGGAGATGGAGGGTGAAGATGACTGAAAGTCATTATAAACATGTATGAAATGGTCATGGGATAAAAATAAGTAAAATTTAGCTGGGCAGTGGTGGCACAGGCCTTTAATCCCAGCACTCGGGAGGCAGAGGCAGGCAGA
>LOJH01044515.1:0-13777 GCA_001685095.1 Ellobius talpinus | reverse complement strand
AGGCAGTGTCTTTATTAACCAATGAAAGTAACACATAGACAGATGACCCTCCTAACATCATATAATATTTGATTTGTTTGTATTATTTTTGTTTTCAAGACATTCTTCTTTGAATTTCTACATTTATTTACTTATTCCTCTGTCTCAGTACCCTTGAGTGTATGGAGGTCAGAGATCAATGTTTTGTGTCTTCCTCAGTCACTTCTTCATCTATGTTTTTATTTATTTTTATTAACCAGTTTTCTTCTTTGACAATTTCACACATTTATACAATGCACATACAGTAGTCTACCTCTGCCGTCTTTTGTTTCCCTCCCACTCCTGTTACCCTCTGCTTCTTTCTTACAAATCTTTTCCCCATACTCATTTCTTAATTTTCTTTGTTTTGTGGTTCACAGTTTAACTTAGGTTTGTGTGACTCTTGGTTTAGAACTATCTGGTATGGCCTAGCATGCTCACTAATAAGTGTATAGTAGAATACTATGCCTCCCCATCTCCTGCAATCTGCCAGTTGCCATTAAATCAGCAGCAATAAGGCCCGGTCCATAGCCAGTTGCTAAAACTGTCTAACTTGTGCAGGCTTTTGTCAATGTGCTCTACCTTATGTTTTTGATAGTCTCTCACTGAACCTGGAGCTCACCTATTCTGTCAGAGTGGCTGGGCAGCAAAGCCCAGGGATCCTCCTGTCCGCTTTGTCAGTTCTGGGATTGTGGCCTGCTATACTAATATTTATTTGTCTATTTTTTTGTGGGCACTGGGGATCTAAACTCAAGTCTTCATGCTTGTGTGGCAGGCAGTTACCAGTTGAGCCATCTCTCGCCCCCTCTACTATTTTAGTTTTTGTCGCTACAATGGCTTACCAGCTTACCAGCAGTAAATAAGGATTCTTTCATTTATTTTCTTGATGATTGCTATTATCTCTTGGACAAGATGGAGTCAGAGAATAGTTTTAATTTGCATTTCTCTGATGCACTTTTTTTATTTCAATTTTATGGCAATTTTAAAGAAAAAAGTTAAAGGACTTACATTTGCCAGAATGAAGATATGGCACAGACCAGTAAAAGACAGTCCAACAAAGGCTTTATACAAAGGGTACAAAAGGAGTGTAAAGATCTAATATTAACACATTCAAGACACACAAAGCAATTTAAATCAGAAAATATTTCAAGAGGAATATTCAAATGGAAAATGACTTTACATAAAATGTACTCAAGCATTACTAACATCATAGACACACAAATTAGGGAAATAAGGAGATACAGCCACACACCATACAGAACACATAAACACTTTGTTCAAAGTGTCTATGGATGTGAAGTAACTGGTGCACTCACCTATGATCATTGGATTAGCCAACTGGTATGACTACAGAAAATTGCAGTTCATCATGTACCTGCCTTTTGACTCTGTAAATGCCATGGTATGTTTGTAGCTTTTTGTTTTTCTTTTACTTACTGTTTTACTGTTTCCTTTGTTGGCATTTGCTTTTTTTGTTATCACATAACAAATGTTTCATCAATTTTATATTTCACTAGTTTGTACATAGAAATGCAGTGGGTAAGTCATGAACTTGTATCAAAAACTTTACTAAATGAACTTATACTTTGTAGCTTTTTATTTGTAGAGTTTCTTGGTTTTTTATGTATTCATGTTGTCTCTTAGTGTGTCTTATTTGTATCCCATCTTAGTACTTTCTCATAATTGTCACCTGTTTTCTTGGTTAGAACCTATAGTTTAATGTTGCCTAGAAGCGATGTTATTGAATAACCTGCTATTCACCTTAACAGGGGAAAATATTCTGTTTTACCATTGAGATTGGTGCAAGCTGTAAGTGGTTTATGTGTTGCTATTGTTGATACTAGATGCCTTTGATCAGATAAGGGACGTTTTCTTCCATCTTAGGGTACTGACAATTGTTTTCTAAATAAAGGAATAGTGAATGTTAAGTCTTTCAGTGCTTTTTCCTGTATTGATAGAGATAATCCTATGACTTCTCTATTTTGTTAATGTGATGAGTTACTTTATTTTTGAATGTTGGATCAAATGTTTGTTTCTAGAGTAAATTCTAGTAGGTTATGTTTTTTATATATTATTATTTCTTACATTTTTATTCTGATTTTTAATTTTTTTATCTATGCTCATAATAGATTCTGGCCTGTAATTTTTTTTACGTCCAAGTTAGTACTGGTATTTTGATCATGCTGGTCTCATACAGTGATTTAAGTAGTGTGCCCCTCACTCTCTGTGTGTTGCTATGCACAAGACTGATTGCTGCTACTTTAAATTTTTATCATCTTTCCATTTTAACATTGATGCAGTAGTCATCAAAATAGGCCATAGTTTTCTTCTTTACATTTAAGCTTAGAGAGTTTGAGAGCCACTAGACACAGGCCTCCAATCCTAGCACTGGAGACATTGAGATAGGAGGCTATCAGATCTGAAGCCACCTTGGCTTACATAGGGAGACTGTTTCAAAACCAAACCAAATCAAACCCTAATTCTGCTTTATTTTAAAGCCAATGTTGCCTAGTGCAGCAGGAGGAAGAAACTGACTGGCTAGATGAGTCTTAAGGAATATCAGAAGTTTTCTTTTGAATACTTAACAGGCATCTCTGGAAACTGAGCCAGGCTAAGAGGAGTCCTCTTGAGGAATGGGTCTTGTTTTTTNTTGGTGGCTTAGCTGAACTTTGTGATTCTTCAGGCTCTGTCGAATAAAAAGTCCACACATTCCAAGACTGAACAAATCTATTTTATTTTTGTGCAAGAAACAAATAGTTACTTGAAATTTACTGGGATTCTCCCCCCACCATTGAAATCCACATAGTCCTGGCCACATCTCTTTGGATTTGTAGAGGTTCGGACATTTCCAAACTTGACTCTTTCTGGTATATGTATATGATAGGATGAAAGGAATCAGTTCATCTTGCACTGATAAGCCCATGGATAAGGGAAGAAGCTCCCTACAATGGAAAATGAAGCCAGATTCCATCACCAGGGCACCTTTCTTAAAAAAAAAAACAAGTTGCAGCTGTGCTTCCTATGGAAGCATCTTTTCCTTTAGTTAAGTGACACAAATCATTTGAAAAGCTGTTCCTTGCTTGTTGATTACTTTTAAAAATCTATTTTTCAGCCAGTTGACTACTAATGAATTATTCAATAGTTACTTGAAGGTTTTTCTTTAGATTGTATTAGAAATGCTTGGCTCCTGTGTGACTTTCCACCAGATCTTAATGCTGTTCAGTTACTACAATTTACACTGTGCCAGTGATACGATCTTATTTGCTTCCTACGAAAGCCTCACTAAGGTTGCCTCCTATCCAGTTAACTCTAGTAGGAAGTCTGTCTCTCCATGTAATAGCTCCTCATTTTTAAAACATAAAGTCTTGTTTAGGGAAACCCATGAGAATGATATTAACAAAGATGACACTTTTGAATTTAAAAAGTTCTTTACTAAAATCTTAGAATCTGAGCTAGTGAAAGAGATAATTTGTTTTCTAGAGTTTGTAATATTGTTGTTTCAATAGGGTAACTTCCCTGACAAATGTAGTATTAAATACTCAAAAATACATGTTTATATTTTTTAAAATTGTTATTAATTTTGCCCATCTCTAGTAATTGTGATACCGTTTAAAGGAGTAGGCATTAGGTGGGGTCACCTTACAGTGGAATTTTAGGTCTTTCCCCTGTCTTGTAATTTGTATATTAGAGATCATGACTCCTCACTCTTCTGTAGGTCTGATAGGTCACCACATAGACCTGGATGGTTAGCATTAGAATGAGAAGGATTCCATTTTTTTGTGAAATGTTAGTTAATGCTAGTAATCATTTGTGCTGAATGACAAGTTTAATTTCAGAGGATCAGTACGTTGGTATTGAAAACATTTGCTCTGGAAGTTATTTTAAAATTCTGAGTTATAAAAAGTTGATTGATTTTAGTATGACAGTGCTGTGAAACAGGGACAGTGAGATGCTGCCATCGGCTGGCTATCAGAAATAATAGGAGAGAGAAAGATTTGAATTTTATTACTTATCAGCTGGTATCTGTAATGCTTTGCTTAAAAATCGCCTGTAGTATTATGCTTTAAACAGTTCTGTAGAAAAGGCTTGCCAATTCCTTCATATTTAAGGAAATTATTTCTCAAAAAACTTTTTGAAAAAAAGTACAAAATCCAAGTTGAAGTTTTTCTTCTTGATGTTCTTTCTCCTTTCTGACATCCAGGCAGTAGATGTGGGAAGATGCTTGTGAGCAGTGTCTGCAGACAGTAACTACACTTCACTCTTGTCCTGTCCGGATGCCATGGCTGTCCTTTTCTGTAGTTTATCTTGGTTTACTTACTTTGTGGGAACCTGATAGAGAGGGCAAAAGGTCAGTTGGAAGAAAAAATGAGATGAAACTGAAACTATGAGTGCTGAAATGTCCACTAGTCCATTGTCAGTTCCTCCTTGTGTATTTCCCATAGGGAAATTTAGGCTTGTACTGATTGTTTTTTGTTCTTTAGGGTTCCTCAGTTAAAATCAGTTTCATCATCTAGTTATCAGTCCCAAATCTGATTTCTGTTTCCAGTTCACTGCTAAATGATGAAGTGATAATTAATACTTTAATATTTATTATATAAAGCATACAGAGATTAATTTTCTTCACATATGAGACTTAATCTTCCCACAGGTTTTATTTTGTATATTTCAGTGGCAGACTAAGTAGATTTTCTCATCCTGGATATGAATGAGCAAGTTTAACTGTATTTCCTTTTAGCACTTTTGTGTTACATAAGGCGATTAATAAATACCCGTTTTCTGGTTATTTTATAGTAAAAATACTTTCAGAAATTTGAAAAATTTAAGTGTAAAAGTGATGTTTAATTTTTATAATTTGAGTTTTTCAGATTAGTATACATATATGTCTAAAAGTCAAGCGTCACTAAAAGATATAAGATGAAAACTAACAGTCCCCTGTTTGATTCTTCCTTAGCATCTAATCCTGCTCCACAGAAGCAGCCATTTCTAACTCTTTTTCCTATTTCTTATGTTTTTTCCCCCAAACATACTTAATTTAAAGTAGTACAGGTTTTTTCCCATTTCTTTGCTTATTTAATTCCCTTATAGTAATTAAGCCTGAACTCTGGCTAACTCCATTTTCTCTTCCAGTTTCTTTCAGTTCAATGAACTCTTTGTGTCTTCTTTAAACTCCTTGGATTTTTTCTTCAACTTTAGTTCTTTTAAAATTCTGTGTCTTGGGGTTTTATCTAGGAATTCTCATCGGTGAACATTTCTGTGGGACTGAATAATTTGTGGGGGGAGGTACTTTCTCGATTTTCTATGATGTTTGTATTTTTGGGTTGAAATGTAGGTGCTTCTTTTGTTCTTTGTGACTTTTGTTAACTCTGTCTGATAATGGACAGAAGAACTTGGGGCAGAACACAGGATGTGGCTCTGAGGTTGGGCCTACAGATGAAAATAGCTTGGGTGGAGTGATGTCAGTTGGATACAGGGGTCTGCGCTGGTGTGCAGGATGTGCATCCAGGTTTGGAGTTTGGGGTAATCTGGGAGTTGAGGAGGGTCATAGATGGGAGGATCAGGCAGATTTACTGTGCTAGACCCTGATGAAGGATGTGCAGGATATGGGTGGGCCGAGAGGTTGGTTGCAGCATGGGAGGGAGGATCCTAGTGGAGGCCCAGAAATTGTGGGCAGTGCAGGAAGGGGTGAACAGGCTAGGCCAGGCACTGGATGTTGGACTAAGGCTAGACCTCGGGGCTTAGTGAGAGTGCTTGCAAGGAAGCCGTCTTACCTTGCTCGACTCTGGGAAGGTTGTACCTTTTAATCAGTTTTTTATATTATATCAAAAATTTAAAATATTTCTGCATTTATATTTTTTGATTATGAAATACTGTTTACTTATGAAAAATATTCTACTTTTTCTTTACTTGGAAAGTAAAGAACCGTTCTGACTTTTAGGAAATTGGAAAGATTTTCTTTACATTGATAGTCACAAATTTTGTTATGTAGTGCCTTGGTAATGTGACTTTTAAGAAATCTTTAAGCTGGTATTTGCTGGGTCTTTTTATTTAGGAGATTGCTATATTTTAATTTGGGGTAATTCCTAGATTAATTTTTAATTTAAGAAGTTTCCCTTTGTTAGTCTCTTAGATTTTTGTATTATTTTTCTAGTTATCTCTTTATTACTATCTTCCTACTAAATCAGAAAATTTTTGTTACTCTAGTTTTAATTTCTCAGTATCTTTTTGTTTTTGTGGTGCTTAGGATTGGATCTAGGGCTTCATGTAAGCTAAGCAAGTGCTCTATCACTGAGTTATAGTCTAATGCTGTTCTCATTTTTAACATAACGCATTTGTTTCTTGAAGGCAGCATTGTTCTCATTTTTAACATAATGCATTGGTTTCTCTAGACACCAACTTTTTTGTAGTGTTAGGGATCAAATCCAGGGCCTTGTTTATGCTAGACAAGCAACATCTTTCCCCCTCTTTTGTGTTACTTGTGTGTTTGCATGTGTGTGGGTATGTCTGTGTGCATGTGGAGGTCAGAAGTCGACAGTGTATGTCTTCCTTGATTATTGTCCACTTTATTTATTGAAGAAGGATCTTTCTTTGAACTTGGAGCTCTCTATTTCAGTCTTCTTAACCTGTTTGCCCCAGGGATGCTTTGTCTCCACCTCCCAAGTGCCGGAGGATAGCCACACCACTTACCATTTTTGTGGGTGATGGGGATCTGAATTCTAGTTACCAATACTGGCAAGCACTTTATCCTCTAAGTCATCTCCCTTGGCTGCAACATCAGTTTTTGTCTTTGTAAAATTTTCAATAATTGATTGGTATTTTCTCCCATTTTTCACATTCTTAAATTCTTTTGCTCATTTGATCTTTGTATTTTTAGTGGAAACTCTTCATCAGATTCCTGGCATCTTAAATTTCTCCTTAAGTTACTCTCCTTGGTTAATTTGATAGGTAAGACAGTGAGTTATAACGTGAGTAGATATGTGAGATAGAGAAGAGAGGAAAGACAAGAGTGTATGGGTTGAATAGGTTATTGCTTTGGGCAGTGGGGCTCAGTTCTGTTGGAGATCCTCATAGGCTGTCCAGAGCTGTACTGTCCACTACTCATCTAGTAGCTTCATGTGATTCTACAAATTAAAATTAAATGGACTAAAATGAGAAATTGAGTTTCTTCTCACATTAGACATATATCCAGGGGCTGAGTAGCCACATGTGACTGGTGGCTGGTGTTAGAGCACAGAAGGAACGTTCCCATCCTGGTTTAGAAAATACCTCAATAGTCTCGTTGACCTACAGGAAACCAGTGTGCCTCTTGATGGCTAAGGGTTGCTCCTGGATATAACTCTGACACTTCTGGGCTGCCAGTTCTGTCACTGAACCTCAGGTTGTTGTTTAATACTTAGTGATGTTAATATTGAGACTCTGTAGCTCTCCTTCACGTCTTCTTCACCCTACTTGTGATTGAACTCAGGGCCTTTTGCCTACTAGATTAGCACTCTAACAGTGAGATACATTGCTAGTTCTCTAGTTCAGTTTTTCCAGAGACCAAAATTAAGATCTTTTGTTAATCTAAGGAACGTATTTCCTTGACTAAGTGTGGAAGAGGACAGAGTCTTTTATAAGTATGCACATTTTAAACAGAATTGTCCAGATTTTAGGGCAGAGTCTTATTCCAACATCCAGTTAGTATTGCTAAGTTCTGAATCCTTGCAGGCTTCCATGGAGTAATTTTTTTATTATTATTTTTTCCCCTTTACCAGAGGCATTTTGGTTTCAGTTAGGTCTGATTTGAAAATCATTACTCTTCACAGCTTAAGAAAAGTTATAATGGATAGTGTTTCAAACATAAAAAAAGCATATGTACAGTTTGTGGACTGCTAGTATAAATCTGACTAGGTCCCAAGATGGCTGAAAAAAGACCAAGAATATTTTGATTAAACTTTAGGGAACTGCCACCGCTCTTTGACATCAAGGCTATATTGTCTTTTTTCTTCTATTTTGCTGTTAGTAAATATTTCATATCTATTTGCATAAGACATCTTGACCTATTATGTTCTCTTTCTAAAATGTTTTTCCTCATTTATTTTTGATGTCAAAGTAATGCTAGTAAAGTATGAAAAAAGCGTTAGTCTTTCTCTGCTACCTAGAATTGAAATTGGTTGTTCCTTGAATGCTTGATTTAACACCTTTGGATCTGCTTATGTTTTGTGTTTCATATTTCTTCAGTCTGGTTTGATGCTTCATAACATACATTAAAAATAGTCCTTTTAGTTTTAAGGTCTATTGGTTGCCAGTTTTTTTGTTTATATGTCTGAAGATTTCTTTTTAAAATTTAAAATATTGAAAATCTATGTGGGCATGTGTATGAGGACAGGCTTGTGAGGTTGGTTCTCTTGTTCTTCCTTTATTTAGTTTCTGAGAATCAAACCTAGGTTCATCAGCCTTGCATGGCAGCACTGTCCCTTGAAGCCATGTGGCTAGTTCTGGAAACTTTTAGCTTTTGCTTTTGAATGTTAGTTTAGCTGAGCATAAAATTTTAGGCTATCGCCTCCCTCTATTTTTCTTCCTCACATCTTTTTTAGTTTTTGAAATTTTATAGATTTTTCCCCTTTTTTGTTGTTTGTTTTTGTTTTTAGAAACAGGGTTTCTCTATGTAGTTCTGCCTGACCTGTAACTTAATGTAGACTTCAAATTTACAGAGATCCGCCTGTCTCCTGGGTACTTGGATTAAAGGCATGCACCACCACTGCCAATCCAGATTTGTTCCTACTTTGGAAGTTTGGCATAATTACCTAGTTACTTGATACTTAACCTGAAGTTTACTTATCATATGTTTAAGTAGTAATTAATATTTATAATCGGTGTTCTAATGTCCAGTTACATACTACCAATAGTTATGACAAAATGTACTTAAAACTTCAGGTGTCCTTAATTTTAATAGATGGAATTGACTTCATTTGAAGTGACTATACCTCATTTCTGAAGCATGGTAATTAATGAAAGTACACTGCTGTAATGAATTTGGGGTGGGGATGTAGGTCTCAATTTTCTTTACTGTGCTTTGATAATTCTAAATTGCAAGCAGGGATTAAGAAACAGATAAGCATTGATCATTAACTTCAGTGAATTTAATTACAGATACTGACAGCATGGGTGCACCTGTAAGCATCCACAAAAAACCATAAGCCACACACAAGAAGTACATGTTGTCTAATGCCTTTTATGTAAGATTACCAAAAATTAAGGTTTATAGTATCAAGAAGCAAATTGTTGCCTGAGGCTATTGGTTGGTAGAATTAACTGTAGAAATTTTGTCGCTAATAGAAACATACTTTAATTGTGGTAGTGGTTATATAACAATAACATTTGTCAAAAATTATCAAACTGTCTGGGCCTGGTTATGAATACCTGTCAATCATAGTCACTCAGTAAACAGAGGCAGATGATTATAAGTTGAAAACTAGCTTTGGAAGTATAATGAGACCCTGTCTCAAAATGAAAATTAGAAAGAGTGTTGTGGCTAAAGCTCACTTGTCCAGTGCTTCCCATCATAGATTAGGTCTTGGGTTCAATCTCAGATATCACATACATACAGCTCTCAAACCACACCTTTTAAACAGGTAGAAATTTTGCTTCAAAAAATTTGATTTTAGGAAAGAAATTACTGGATTGAACAGTCTTATGTTCTTGCCTAAGTAGCATAATATATAAATTTGTGTCTTATAAGAACAGGATTTTAAGAAAGATTCAATGTATTCTTTTTAACTGTGCATGTGTGTAATCTTTACTTTAGGGTATCTGTAGGGAAGGTCTCTCTACTTTCTGGAATTATCCTTTTAATATGTTCTGAAGGACATTGTGACAAGATGACATTTGTATGTGCTTTGAATGATGAGTAGTCATTCTCTTGAAGGGGTGAGGATGGATTTTCTTCTAGTCAGTGTAGAATACATCTTAAATGTGGTAAGCTTGGCAGTTAAGTAGATCAAAAGTATACCTATTGAAAACCATGTACCTCAGAAGCTCTACTTCATCATCTCCTTACCTATATGTCAGCCACCCTGGCATAAACTAGATGATGCTTATGGTCCAGATGAGAGTTCAGACCCCAGAAATGGCTGTGTGTTCTCCAGCATGCACGTATTTGCTCTATGTTGGTCTGGTCTTCACCAGTTATTACACTGGGAGTCTGGTAATTAATGCCAACCTGGAAATCAGTAGGCTCATATTCTACAAACTCCACGATAGTTTTGTTCTTGATGATGGTAACAGCAGCATTTTTTTGGTAAGTAATGCCACCATGATGTAACAGGTAGAAAAATTTGTGCTTTCTATGGTGAGGGGCATGCCTTTTCACCTTCAGACAGAATGACTTCCAGAGAGCATTGATGAACTCTGTTCCAAAATGCTATTTTGGTAGGATTTTATTGACAGGACTCACAGGGACATATATTGTAAAGGGTGGTGGATATAGGAACAGGACATCATATTAGTCTGGGAATCTTGCCATTATGACATAACATTCATGATTCTATCAAAATGTTTTTTATTACTATTTTTATTATTTCATATGGATGGATGTTTCATCTGAATGCATATTTATGTATTATGTGAATGCTTAGTGCCCTCAGAGGCTAAAAGAGGGCTTTAGATCCCCTGGAACTGGAGTTTCGGATGGATGTGAACCACATGGGGGTGCATAGAATCGAACCTAAGTCCTCTGGAAGAGCACCAGTGCTTTTTACTGTTGAGCCATCTCTTCAGCTCCAGTTCCATAAAATTTATAGGAAGTCACAAACTGATGTGCCAACCCATTGAGGTTACTATATATCAGGAGCCATGGTATCAAAATTTCTTAACAAATATCATAGGTGGCTTTTTTATCCACCATAAAAGCACAATAACTTTTATTCCTTCAGTTTTACTATTTTGTATCTTTGATCTAATTCAGGTTGACATGATTTCTTGAATTCTCTATTTTATAGATTATTAAGGTGGTTGTTTAGTTTCTTAATATCAGAAGGATTTTAAATTGTATATCTGTTCTTTATGGGTTAATGCTATTGAAGTTGCCGAACATGCTCTAAATAATTTGGAAATTCTTGAGGCTTTATTTATGCACAAACATTTGGCTAATTTATGGATATATTCCATGCACATTGGAAAACAAGTTGAATTCTTCATTGTGGGGTATACTAATGTATATTCAATTGTGTGTTTCAGAATGTTTTTGTCTACTTGTACTATCATTTGGAGGGCAATATCTGTTGATGAATTCTCTTAGGGTTATGCCTTGTTTCTCCATCTTGTTTTGCCAATTTTGAAAATGTTTCAGGTGTTATATGATTTTTAGTTAGCCTCTAAATAGTTCTTCCTGAGATCTTAATCCGTTATTATCCTAACTAGTCATCTCTCTGATTCTTTTAAAAACAACAGTTTTCAGGCCAGCAAGATGGCTCAGTGAATAGTTGTCTACCACCAAACCTTTTGATTCCAAGAATCCATGTGACAGAAGAGAGAACCATCTCCTACAAGTTTTCCTCTGACATACAAACATGTGCCATAGCACTCGAACCTATAAACATACACATGCACATATGTAACACATAAGTATATATAAAAAACATGACCTTTCCCTAACTGTAGCTAGCAGGATCATTATTCTACTGTAAACTTCTGCAGTGAAATAGAAATTGCCATTTTAGTTTTAATGGTAGAATGCCTAGATCTATTTACTATAGTAATGTCAATAATTAATTTTTTTGGAGGTATGGTTTAGAAATGTTTTAGAAGTTTTTATTACTATTTATATCATTCCTGAAGTGTAGAATATAAAATTAAACACTCTAAATATATGAACATTAAAATTTGAAACCTACCTTTATTATTTATTTTAACTAGTCATCAAAATAATATTTTTAAATGCCTATATGTGTAATATGAACTCAGAATTTTATGTGCTCTTTAATTTTTCTTAAAAGTATACTTTTAAGATTCATGCCATTCCCACCTCTCCAGAAATTTTCTAGCTTGTTTAATGTTTATATTTCTGGTTGGTTTGTTAAAAATAACTTCCATGATCATGATTGTCATAGCTCATATTGAGTGCTTTGGCCACAGTCCATGCTAATTACTTTAGATACATTATCCTGGATACATCTCATCTTTTGCCTAGCACTGTAGCACTTTAGGTGCTGGAGCAGGGGAGGGTTGGGCAGGTCTCAAGGAGCCAGTTCTTTCAAATTTCTTTAAGCTATGCAACTGGTACCAGTAAAACAAAACAAAACATACTTCACATTGTTTATGGTCCTTATCTTGATGTTCCCATTGCTTTGAGTCAGACTGCCTGAGTAGAACCTTGGCTACACTTTTTAGCTGGTGAAATTGGGCTAGTCAGTTAACCTTTGTTTATTCACCTGTAATTTGAAGATTAAAATAATATTTACATATGATGGTTATATAAATTAAACATCTAAAGTCTTTAGGGCAGTGTTTATTACCTGGAGGATGCTTTGCAGAAATCAGCTGTAAGTTGTTTCAATTTTAGTCTGTTTTAATCTGTGCTATTTTCATTTTTGCACCTTTTAAAAAACTGATCGCCTCTCTAGTGTTAGTTATGCTTTTCTGACATATAGGTAAATCAGTTATAATTTTGGATTAGATACCATAGTTAATATGGAGGTGTGTTACTTGAGTGACTTCCAGAGTATCAGAATAAAATATGGTTTTTCATATCTAGAAATTCCCTGAAAGAACACAGTCTTTTTGGGAAATCTCAGCAACCAAGAGTTGGAGAGCCAGAGGACATGGAGTTGGGGACCAGTCTCTGCCACACATTGAGTGCAAGGCTAGGCTGAGCTACACAGTGAAACCCTGTTTAAGTTTTGTTGTTCTGAGAAAGGATCTCATGATTTAGTCCAGTCTAGATTTGAACTCATTATGTAGTCCAGGCTGGCTTCCAATTTATAATCTTCTCATTTTAACTTAATGAGTTTTTGGATTATGAGATTACAAGCTTGTTCACCATACCTGGCTTTCTAACACACATACCCCCCTCCCACTTTTTCTTTTTTGTCTGGGCTGAGGATTCAGTGTAGATTGTTTTGTATTATGAATACCCTTTTCAACCACTGAGCTTTACCTCAGCCCTGCGAACTTAGTTGTTAAGAAATGTCTGTGTCCTAAATTACAATAAAAGTTTTTTTATTTAAATGTTTGAGATTAAAGGAGATTGAAGAGAATAACTAAGTGCAATAACCATTTCTTGACTGGATCCTTTAAAAGCACACAAAAAATGTTATTCGGTTAGGACAACATTGGACTTGGACTGTGTATCAATTAGGGTTCTTTAGAGTAACAACTTAAAGAATGAATTTCCCTGTATATATGGAAAGGGGATTTATTAGAATGACTTACAAGCTGTGGTCTGGATGGATAGATAGGTAGTTTGATCACACACACTGAACAGTTTAGAGTGAAAGGTCATGATATAAGCAGATATAAAGACCTCTACATATAGAGAAATTTATATAAATAGATCCATATGTATAGAGTTCTATAAATAGATTTCTGTCTGTCTTTCTAACACACAACACACACACACCAATTGGTTCTGTATCTTCTTCTTCTTCTTCCTCCTCCTCCTCCTCTTCCTCCTCTTCTTCCTCTTCCTCCTCCTCCTCCTCTTCCTCCTCTTCCTTCTCTCCTCCTCCTCCTTTTCTTTCTTTCTTTCTTTCTTCCTTCCTTCCTTCCTTCCTTCCTTCCTTCC
>LOJH01044514.1:0-11661 GCA_001685095.1 Ellobius talpinus | reverse complement strand
TTGCTGTCCCTCTAAATACCGGAATGCTTCTTCCCGTTGCATGCCAGCAATTCACTCCTAGCTTCCTCCCTGAACCCTCCTGTATGGTGTCTAACCAGTACAGCGAGTCATTTTTCAATGCCTCTGCAGGCAACACACACATCAACGTACTTTATTCTTCTTGCCTTTTTTAGAACTTATTTAGATCTCTCTCTCACAGCACAGCAATTAGCTGCTGGGAATATACACTGTGCCCAGATAGCAAAAATTTTAATCTGAGGAGAAAAGGAAGAAAATATACTTGTCGGACCTTGTCTTTCCCTACAGGGCACTACCTGGAATTTAATCAGTATATCTCAGTGATTTCACAGGGAACAAAATATGGAAGAGTATTTCATTTAGGTAATAAAAAGAAAATAAGTATGGCTGTGATTTAATGAGTTCACTTACGAATTCAGTGTCTGCCAAGATCTTGTTTCAGGTTTAGTGAAAAGAGAAGTGGGCACACAGTGTAGTGGTGGAGGCAGTGGGAGACAGTGTGGAAGAGGCCGGGAGCTGTGTGAAGCTCAGCAGGGCCAGAGGGAAGAGCAGGCATTCAAAACAGAGATGGGCAGTCTGGGTAAGGACTCGTCATTTGGAACACATCACTTTTAATGGCTTAGCAGCTATGATTGCGTATTATTTACTATACCCCTTTCCACACAGTTTCATTCAACCATCAGAATAATACTGTGTCAAGAAAAAAGGAACAAATTTAATACAGACTCCATGTCTTCTGGGCATATACCTGGTTATTTGGTCTTCTTTGACACAAAGAAATCAAGAAACTCTGCCAGACTACAGAATGCTCTCCAAGACTAAGCCATCAAATGTCAAAGATAAATAAGAACTGTGTTCCACTAACAAGCATTAAAGATCTGAGACAAATAAATAAAAATATGACCTCTAATATGGCCCTAGATTTAAAACAAAAGAGCTGTCAGGAATATTACTGACACCTTTGAGGATTTGAATACTGACCGTATTAGCTATTAATGTTCTATCAGTGTTGAAACTGTAGGTATAATGGTATAGCAGAAAATGTTGTCGTTCTTGAGTCTTGGTCAGTGGTACTCTACAGCACAAGCAAGCGGATGCACACATGTGACGTGTTAAAGAGTGAAGTGGCAAGCCATCTGTTAGGAAAAAATCCTAAAACGAGCCGCTCTGCCGGCACAAAGAAATCCAATTAAGGCAGATTAAACTGAATTAAAATGCCTGTGTTTTATTAAGGTGGCCGAGAGCATGGCAGGGGAGACAGAAAACCAGGGAGCACATGCAAACCCAGGGACCACGTGTTCCTCCTTTGGGAACCTGTGAGAGTGGCCCTGACCCTCGCCAGGGGAGGGGTCAGGACCTGGCATGCTGGGATTTGGAGTCCAGACCAATGCAACTCCCAGGCCAGGCGGCTGGGATGGATGTTAGGGGCTAGGGTGATGCTCTCAACTTAACACCATGCACCAAATTGATTTTTTACAGGTATTCATTCTCTCAACTTGGAAACTTGTAGACTATGCTAGATAATATATAGTCTAAGACAAGCTCAGAGTCCTTTAAATGTAAAGAGACTTACACACCAAAGGAAATACCTATTTGATACATTGTCATTGACCTGAAACATTCTTGTGAATGATATAAAATATCCTGAAGTCTCTGGCCTTCCGGAGTCTCAGACCAATCCTCTTCTTTAACATCTGTATGAACTTTCAAAGCAGAAGCAAATCTTGCTTTAAATTTAAACCAAAGTAATTAGGAAACTAAGCAGTGAATTTCAAAGCGTCCTAATAGCTTCCTGATTGATGGGAACACTTTGAAATGCCTCGAGTTTATAATGGTCTTGTGGCCTATTAGAGGGATGGAAGTGTTTTAAACAACTTTTTAGTCATAATTTCTGTAAGAACGGGGCAAGGGGGAAATTAGTATGAAAAAAGATCACTAAGCAGAAAATCTTGAAGAATTGTCCACTGTTGAAATTCGCTTGTGTTATTTCTCCCCAGAACTCTCATGCACAAGAAAGGAGTGAGGTTGTGCCAAGATTTTTTTTTTACTGAAAAACATTATGATGCCAGTGTGGCTTACACATGCAGACAACATCTGGTTCGCTCAGTAAGGAATGAGAATGGGGAGGTCTGACGTGGACAGACTGGAGCTTTGATACTGAACTCATAGTTCCTTTTAATGATGATAATTTGGTTTGCAGACAGGAATGTATAATTTCCGATCATTATTCGTTAAACGCTTCAAACAGTGGAAAGAACGCAACACCTATTTTTCTCCCTACAGTGGAATTCTCATGAATTACTCAATTTCCACTTTATTGTGTGACCTTGAAATATATCGAATAGCTAGTTTTCCTCTATTGCTATACATGATCTTGGAATGTCTAAACTATGTGATACTCATAATATCTCCTTAAATCTAAAGTGACCTAACCATTCTTCAAAGTGTGGCTAGCAAAGTGTTGAGCTAATTCTAGCACATTAGAAAGGGTCATTTTATTTAGTCCTGCTTACTCCTGAGTTATTTATATTTTTTACCATATATACTATCTGTAACCACTGCATTGAGATTTCGAAACCTAAGCACTAAGCATAAAAATAATCTTTAGTGAAAAGCTCGTCTTTCAAAAAATAGACAGTAGTTAGTTTCTCTGCAAAGATTGCTTGGACACCATGTTATCCAAAAAGGCTTGGTCACCAATTTCCTTCTAAATAACTTCCCCATACAACTATTGTTTTAAGAAAAATAATCTATCTAGCAAAAAAAGATCTCTGAGCCATAATGCCAATAGAATCCAGACAATGATATCCCACTTCTTGAAAAAGGTAGAAAGTCCATTTTATTTAGATATCTTCTTCCTTCTCCAGCATCATTAATGCTTGCCACAAAACATTTCCCTCTTATTCCTGCACATTTGTACTTAACCGAATGTCCTCTGGACTTGTTCCATCTTACATGTGACAGTTTTGACCACTGAAATGTGTATAGTAGCACTAGATTTCCTTTAAAAAAAAGAAAAGAAAAAGAAAAGAAACAGATCTGCTTGGACAGTCTCAAAGTATGTGTGTCCTCCATACAACATGATTAACCTAGATGTTTGATTCCAGGTCACACACTGACCTCTGGGTTTATCACTTCAAGCCACAGTACCAAGGTCTTATAGGACAAAGTATTTTACGTATAGAAGTCTCACCGTCCCCACTGTTGACAAAACGCAGCTTTCATAACAGACACCTGTAGGTAGGAGAGCCTGCCACATTGGACTCAACTCACTTCCAGGCGAGCCTTCCCGAATGTGCAACTAGAAATTTCAGTTCATTGGCTTCAGACTTCGCTGCCCCTCTCTTGGTGCAGATTTCTTTCTAAGGCTGTTCTTGCATGACTTGAGATCTTGTAATATATGTGGTTTCCATCCCTGTCTGTTTGTGTATAGAATTAGTTATTGATTCCAGTGTGTTAAACCTGACTTGCATCTCTTGAATGAAACCAATTCGGACATGATGCATGATCTTTTTAATGTGTTACTGAATTCAATTTGCAAGATCTTTTGTAAGTTTTGTTTTGTCTGTGTTCATCAGGGAAATTGATTCAGCTCTTTCTTTCTTGTGTCCTGTTCCGGCCTTTGTATTGGAGTGACACTGTCTTTGTGGAATTATTTTGGTGGTATTTTTTCCCTTTGTGTTTTACGGGACAATTTGGGAAGCATGAACATTAGTCCTTCTTTGCACATTTGGTAGAGCTCCACTGTGAATCCCTCTGGTCCTGGAGTTTTCGTTACTAGTAGGCTTCTTACTACTGCTTTATTTCATTGGTTTTATTTTGATAGGTCATATGTGCCTAGGAATTTATTCATTTCTTCTATATTTTCTATTTTTTTCCACAATACATTTTCAATATATTCCCCAACGATTCTCTGTATTTCCCTGGAATCTATAGGAACATCAACTTTTCATCTCTAATTTTTCTTAATTTGAGTCTTCTATTTCATTATTTGTCAATCTTGCTTTATTTTTATGACCAACTTCTCATTTAGTATATTTTATTTATTCTTTTATCTTCCGATGTAACTAATTTCTTTTCTTACTTTTGAATTTTATGCAAATAACTTGTAAGGAGCATGCACACTATTAGGTTTTATTGTAAAAATTTCACACCAAATCGTTTTGTTTCTTCATTCTTCCCTTCCACCCCCTGACTCCTTCCCTTGTTCCCCTCTGCATACCCTACGGCTTCCTCTCTGTTTTCATGCCTCTTGTGTACTATAGTTTCTTCCCTTCCTCAACACCTCTTTTCTCCCTTCTCATAGTTTCCTGTCTAGTTTCAACACCTATACCCACACTCAACCCCCTTTATGTACATCTAAGTAATACAAGCTAGAGTCTACACATGAAAGAAACATGTAGTTTTGTCCTTTCCTAATTTACAATCTTGTTTATACATAATACTTTCTAGAAACATCATTTCCTGAAGAATTTATAGTCTATTATTCTTTGCATATGAATAAAATCCAACTGTGCATATGTACCGCATTTTCATTGCCCATCAATCTACTGGTGGATGTCCAGACTGATCCCATTCTTGCCATTGTCAATAACGCAGCCATGAACAGGGATGTGTAACTATCTTGGCTGCAGACTATAGATTCCTTTGAGTGCATGCCCAGGGGTGGGATAACTGAGTCTATGGAAGTTATAGTTCTATTTTTTGAGAAAACTCTATACTGATATCCAATGCAGATGCAGCGGTTTGCACTTCCATCACCCATGAGGAAACATGCCTCTTCCCCTCACCCTCAACAGCAGTTTCTGTTGCCCTTCTTCTTCCTGATTGGCATTCTAACTAAGGAGAGATGTAATCTCACCATAGTTTCTTTTAAAAAAATGTGGAACATTTCACAAATTTACTTATCCTAATTTTCTTCATATTGTTCCAATTTTAGTATCTGCACTGCCAAAAAGTGAACACTGTCCGTAGTTTTAATATGCATTTTTCTGGTAGCTAAAGGTCTCAAACACTTAATAAGTACTCATCACCTATTTGTGCTTCTTTTATTGAGGTCTGTCCATTCATTTCATTAGTTCATTTATTGACTGACAGATTTGAGGGTGGGGCATTTAATCTTGGCAGTTCTTGATATATTTCATGCATTATCCCTGCCGGAAGCATTGCTACCAAAGCTTTTCCCCCATTCTGTAGACAGTCTGCTTCTCCCCACTTGATGGCTTCTTTGCTGTGTAAGAATCCTTTTTTAATTTCAAGAAGTCTTACTTGCTCATTACTGAGCCTACTTTCTGTGCTACCAGAGTCATGTTGAGAAAATTCTTGCCTATACCTATATCATGAGTGCATCCTCAGTTTTCATATAGAAATCCCAGCAATTGGGTTTGAAATAAAGGTCTTTGAACCACTTTTAATTGATTTGGGACAAAGTGAATGCTATGGGGCTATTTTCATTCTTCTTCGGTTAGATAACCAATTTGGTCAGCACTGTTATTGAATAGGTTGTCTTTTCTTCAGTATAGGTTATTTTGATATCTTTTTTGAAAATTAGGTAGTCATTGTGGTGTGGATTTGTTTCTGGACCCTCTGTTTTGTTCCACTGGTCTATGTATCTGTTTTTGTGTCCTTACTGTGCTGTCTTTGTTACTATGGCACTGTGATATATAATTTTAAGTCAAGCATTGTGATGCCTTCAGATCTAATCCTTGAATGCTCCAATTTCAAAAAAGATGGCAATACCAAACTTTCAGGGTTGACATACAAAACAAAAAAATCATGAGTCTTTAGCACAGCGCCTAGTGCCAACCAAGGCTCAAAATACAGCAGTTTCTTGTCTAGCTAGTAAAAAATAATACATCATTTGCATATTACAGGATTTGAAGATGGAACCAATGAGATGAAAATAAACTGGAGTCCATGTAATTTACAGGAAGCAAATACCGCCAGCTACAGAGCTGCTGACCACAAATTGTAAGTCATAACTGTTGCTCTATGTATAGGAAGATGAAAGGATAGTCTACTTACTGCTAGAGAAACATGGTCTCTGACTTCATAGAAACTCTCCTGAGCCTCTTTTTAGAGATCATTTGGTCTTGTAAAGAGTCTGGGGTATTTGTTCAATCCTAGTTCCTAGAGAAATAATCCCACATGTTTTTAGGCACAGACGTATAGCAGAGATGAAGCCGTTTGTGATGCAAACTGACAGCTAAAGTGTGTGTGCTCCTGTGCATGGCAGAAGGCAATGGTCTTATGCAAACCAGACTCAATTCCCTGTATGTCTCCNGCTGGATTATTGATCCAAACAGGACTCAACTCCCTAGATGTCTCCATCTGTCATTCCTCCACAGCTACGGTGGATTATTGATCCAGGACAGCATTCCAAGACCTTAACCAGCTGCATATGTCTTCATGGCATTCATGAATTTGACTCTATGACTTCTCCATGGGGCTATAAATTCATGAGAGACTGTCCTCTTCCTTGAGAAGACAAGTGTGTTCTATGGTTCAAGACCCAAATGCCTTAATTAAACATTCTCTTATAAACCTAATTTCTACCTCTCCATCATGATTCTAATATAGTGACGTCTAAATTTCCCTTGAAAAATTATGTTACAAGGGTGCAGAGTCATATTATAAGCTGGGACTCTTTTCATTACTAGTTAATAAAACCCCTACTCAACCCAGCTTAAGTAGACTTAATTAACTTACATAAATGAAAGCATTCTGGGTTTCTAGCTTTAGGCGTGACAGGATCCACGTCTTCATTATGGCTCTTACTGTTCCTCCCATGGAGAGCTAGCTCATCCAGGCACCAGCACAGTGCCTATAAACTCAGTCACATATTAATTTTAGTTTTAGCTTCCCACCCTTTCTCTACAAATAATAATCTCATCAACTATGATGTTTCAATCTGGAAATTACTCTTTAGCCCACTTTTTAAAACAAATCTGTTCTCTCTCTCTCTCTCTCTCTCTCTCTCTCTCTCTCTCTCACTTCCCAGACAGGAAGCAGTGCTCTCAATAGTTCACAATGACCATAGACAGCCCTTTCTCAGTGGGTGTCATAGCTCTAGGACAGTATCATCAGCCAGACCTGAGCATGTCTCTCTCTGTCCCTGAGACATGGAGTCACCATCGATGCTCAAATTACAGTGGGATTTGTCATGAGACAAAATTCAGAAAGATAATGTCACTAATCCTTTCTAAAGATTTTCAGGTAAATGAAAAGTTTCTCAAATTCACATCTACAGATAGTATAAAGCAAAGAGTGACATAAAATACAGACAGGTCTAACATGTAGAAGACAAATAAATTTAGCACCATAGACAGATACGACTCTTGAGAAGACTTACAAAGGACACACATGGAGACGGGAGGGCTCGATATTTTCTAACTCCCTATTTACTCTTCATATTCTATAAATACTGCCTTGCCAATCCTCTTAAAACTACTTGAAAACTTATAGTGACTATCCTCCACCTACATGCTGATTCTTGTTCTAAATATAGACAGAATTCTGCTCAAATTCAGTCAATAATAGAAATATATTACACCTAACAGAATTACTTTTGTCTTTTAAAGTACTGGGTTACTTGTTTGGAATTTACAGTATTGTGTTTTCTTCGGTGAAAGCTGGGAGAAAAAAAAACCTGCCTGGGTCTGGGGAAACTAAGGGAGTGCGGCTAGCTTCTTGCTCAAGTTTTCTAGAGCAGGAAAGGCCTTCTCCCCATTGCTTCCTTGTCAGCTCCCCCCAGTACCTTCACAGTGTGTCTGGGAAGACAGGAGTTACGCTCACTGGATTTCCCTGACAGATGTGCAGAACTGAAGCCTAGGTTAGCAACATAACAAATGCTTGACAGTTGTCTAGAGGATTGCCTACTTGATTCCCATCCCGAATAGATGTGTAGTTGGGGACAGAACCATTATGTGAGTCATTCTTTGTGCCATCAAACTCTTAGTCCACAGTCCAGAACAAAGGAAGAGTTGTTGAATCAATTGCATAATGGACAAAATGCATCCAGATGCCTCAGTACTCCCCATTCTTTCCTCAAACACTCAAAGAATAGCGATGAGTGAACATTTAGCCGCAATCAGAGTTATAATTTCTAGGACTTCAAGCTTAATGGTAAGAAGGGAAAGGTGAACATGATATGCTTTCATGTTCAATCAAAACATCTACAGGGGCTGAGGTGATGGATCAGCCAATCAAGTGTAACCATAAAGACCTAGGTTGAACCATAAAATTTATATGAAATATATACCTGTACATATGAAATATGTACCTATGTACCTGCAACCCCAAAGCTGAGGGCAAGGGCATGAGGCTCCTGAAAGCTCATTGACCAGCCAACCTAGCTGAATCTTCAAACTCAAGGTTCAGTATGAGGCCCTGACTCATAACTTAAAGCAGAGATCAATTGAGGAAGATACCTGACATTGGCCTCTATCTTCCACACTTACATGTAACATATGTGCACATGCACTCTCAGACACATACATTTGTATACACACACAGGAACATACAAGTGCCCACAAACCAAAGCTAAAAGCATGAGAAATGTCACTTAAGTAGCTCAGCGGCATTGTGACTCAGAGCACATTTTCTTAAACCTATTTACTTTTCAGTCTCAGAATAATAAATAATAAACAGGATGACGTTAATAGATACTTCTGAAGTCTTAGCACATTACTGCCTGATAAAATGTGCTCCTTAACACAGAAAGCTGAGTGACATCGTCAGCCTTTTAATGAAGCCCCAAACCACAGCAGAAAGTTTTGTAAATTACAAATTAGTGAGATTTTTATGAAAGTTAATAATGCTGGTGTTCACCTGTGAACTTCATGCCATTTTCCAGGATTGTTTTAGCTGCTGTAATGAGGCCAAGGTTACAATTTTTGCTTTATTGGCGGTTTAATAGGGCAAAGACCACCTAATCAGCACTTGAGTCATGACCCGCGCGCTTGCATTCAGAATGAGCATGCTAAAATAAGGAAGACACTGTGGGATTTCACTGCACCCCGATGGGCTGTGCATGTGAGCACAACCTGATTATGTATCGGAAAACTTCCTAAGTAAGAAGATAACCTTCTCTTAAAATTAAGTGACCCTTGAGAACCTGCAGGAAGAAAAGGGCTCACTTGGCTTTGCTTCTATCAGAAGAACTATTCAAAATAATGCCTTGATTTATTAGTAGTATCTGAATAAAATGCCTGCTTATCATACTTAAATTAGCATGCATACTGATTTGAAAGTGCATAGGAAGTTTTTGAAATTTTGCTTTCTTTCAAATTTTACAACCATTAAACATATTTCTGCTGTCCTTTTAAAGTAATTCTAGTTGTTTGTGGTAAGACTGGGAACCTGACTTGCTTCCTGAAAAAAGACTGGTTTGAGAGCATCATTGGGACATTTTGATCTGGGATCAGTTGATTCAAAGTGGGCCCATGCGTGACTAAGCCTCAGAAAGTCCCTAAAAAAATCCTTGAAAATGTGTTCAAAGGAGAATTATTAGCTTTGGCACTACTACAGTTTTGGACCAGATAATGATAATCCTTTGCTGTCTGTGGGTACAGAACATTTAGTATAACCATGGCCTTTTGATGTTGCTAGCACAGTTTCAATGATGACTATCAAAGATGTCTCTGAACATTACCACATCTGCAGAGCACATGACAGAGAGGTCATTCATTTTCATCAGAATTCAGAACAGGTCAAGAAAGGCATCAGCTTCAGTGTGGGCCACACAGACATGTGTGATCATTTATTCCTTGAAATTTCCCCAGATTTCACCAAAAAAAATCCAACCCATAACTGGCACCCACATGCCAGGCAGAGTAGCTGGTCATGGCTGGTACTCACCCGTCAAGCAGAGTGGTGGGTTTTCCCCATCCCCATGTTTTCTCACTGAGATATGTGACACGTGAAGGGCCATCCATTCCTTGGGAAGCTGTGTTTCAAATCTCCCAACTGCCAAATGGCTTCAGAAAGTTTAGTGGTCACATTTAAAGATCAGTAGCCTTGTTAACCTCTTACGTTGACTGCAGTCAAGGACTCCACTCTTTCCATCTTGATTTGACTCTCCAGTCCCTAACTCATGGCTGGACTCATCCAACCTCCGTGCATCGGATTAAGTGAGGTGTGAATCCCGCCCTGTCAGTGGGAGTTCTTTCTTCATAACCTCATGGAAGGAACGCTGCTCTGGAACTGCTCCCAGTGCCCTGATTTTTCCAGACAACTAATTCTAAACCTATTGCCCCAGAGATCCACTCCAGATATGGCGGAGTCCATTGAGCCCCTATTGCACTGTGGACTTGGAGTGGATTGCAATGGGTTCTCTCTTGGCTCCATATGGGTTTGGCCCCATGTGCAGGTCATGGGTGTCCTGGGAGATATGAAGCCTGCATTGTCTCTTTAGCTCCTCCTCTGAAACTGGTCAAAGAGGGAATAATTACCCTGCTCTCCTTCCTCTTTGTCACTAAATCTTCTATATTCGATTCTTTTCCACATCTAAGTTTTGGAGGATAAAATCCCTCAGGGGTACTTCTGACACTAACCACCATCCAATAGACCTCTCCTGTTCACTCCTTCTCAAACTAGAGATGCGTCTCAGCTAAGTATTTTATGAGAAAATACAAAGAGAAGCAAAATAAATTAGGGAAATGCAAATTTGCATTCGTACAGATGTCATACAATCTTTTCTGATGGTCTGTGTTAACTGGAAGCTTTACTAGTTTTTCTCATCTTTGTATTGATGCAGACTGGAAAACTTTCACCCTTCTCAATTTTTTGTTTGGTTGTTGTTGTTGTTCCTGCTCTTGTCTGGAGTTGTAGCTCCCAAATGCTGGGGTGTTTGTACAAAGCACCGCAGTCACCTGGAAGATTGCAAAACCTCAGTCAGAACAGATTCTAAGCCTCAGTCGGGACCAAATAAGCAAACAAATCAACACGGACATCTCAACGTGCTAGACCGGGAGGAGGAAAGAGCAGCCTTTCCCATGTAGTCATCAAGGACCCAATTGGTGGCGATCCTGTCATCTTATCACAGAGTTCCATAGTGGCTGAGGTGCTCTCCATGTATTCCACAGGAGGGAGGAGCAGGAAGGAGCATGCCTGTGAGGTGTATGTAGGACAAGCTGTGAAGCCATGCCCTGGATAGAACAGTCGCCTGTACACCAACTCCAAGGCTTCTTGAGAAGCATTGCCCTGCTGTATCTCCAAAACATGTGTTTATGTAGGCAGCTTTATTACAGCTGCCTACCAACATGAAAATATTTTAAAATGCTCAAATTCTTCTGGCAGGGCCAATAGAATGGGTCTCGTGGGGAAAAAAAAGGACACCATGCCACAGTTAGATGCTACAGCCATTGTGTAAGGAACATGGTCATGCAACACACAGCACCATCTTGCTGAGTTTTATGCTTCCGTACCTACTAGTAAAATAAATTATTCCTAATCCTCCAGGGACTAGTCAACCAATATCTTCTATGGCTGAATGTGAATGGGAAATTCCAGGTCACTTTGCTTCCCCGAGAGCAAAAGGTGAGCTAGGAATATCTTCTAATTTTATCTTTTGTGAGACAAGATTCCAAAGGCTAACACTGATGAATATCTTGCATATCACCATAGAACCTTCAGCTGGCGATG
>LOJH01044512.1:761-13778 GCA_001685095.1 Ellobius talpinus | reverse complement strand
AAACAGACTATGCACCCACAAAGCCAGTACATGCAGTAGAATCAAAACCCAGAGAGCACTTCATCTTATTGGGGGTGAGGGTGGATAATGGAATGTTCGAAGGGAGGTGAAAGATTCCATTCTACAGAAAAGCTCGCAAAAGGTCTTCAGAAGTTTCAGGATATACCTGAAACTGATAGCTGGTCCCTCCCCTCTCAAGCACATACAATCTGGGAGTACTGAGAGACACTCTCAGAACAACTAAGCTGCCTACAAGAAGCAGAGGCCATCCTTGACACCTGGAAGAGGCACAGAACAACTGAGCCACCAGGAAAAGATGCTCTCCAACCCGTTGAGCTATGTGAATATGCAGTGTGCTCCATTTTTCCAGCTTTCATGAGCCATCACCCATGCTGGGATAAGGTTTTGGTGTTGCAACTCTTTGGGAAGATCATTTCTGTTCCTCTAAAGAACCCAAATAAAACTTGTTGGCGGTTATCCATACTTTGGTCTGTTGTGGGTTCCCTACTTGGGGTTTGTGATATTCATTCACATCTCCCAGAGAATAGTACCAAATGTCAGTTTCCCAACCACCTGACCCTTCCAATACACACTATAGCAAAAACGGAGGGGGGGCACACAGGACCTACCTACTGCAATCCCTGCTCATCCCCATTTACCTGTGGGATATTAATCTAAAATATGAGAGTTAAAAACCCTATTTGACATATTGGCTGCTAACAAACATGAGCTAGGTAATTCGTTACACTTTCTTTGTCTCCGTTATCTTGGCTCTAATTTGGCAATAATATAAACTCTTCCATAGAGTGGGTGGGAGCTTGAATGAGGTAACATATGGGAAAGCACCTTGTGTGATTTTTTTCACTACTGTCTAAATATTCCATTATTAGTAGAACAGATTGGGAAAAGTAGTTCTCTCTCGCTTGCGCTCCCTATCCCCTTCTCTCTCTTTGTGTGTGTGTTATTTCTTTAAAACAAGAAAGTTCTACAAAAAATAATAATGCCCTAAAATAGTTCCATTAAAAGTCTTTATACCTACATGTTTTTACCCTTTTTTCTTTAATTTTTGAGATTAATATAACTACATCATTTCCTCATTCCTCCCTTTGCTCTCCTCCCTCCAAATCCTCCTACATTCCCTTGATTTCTTTCAAATGCACAGCCTATTTTTTCGTTAAATGTTGTTACATGCATACACACCACACACACACACACACACACATTCCTTTTGAGTACCTAAGAATCTATATGCCCTTCCATGAGAGTCACAGGTCACATTAGCATACTGAGGGCTCTGAAAAGTCCACCAAAGGGGCACACTAAAAAGAGCCACATAACTCATTACTTCAAAGGCAAAGCTAAACACAGAAACTTCATTTCATCTTACATTTCTTAAAATACAACAGAAGAGGTGATCCAAAGAATAGACATTGAGAAATAGAATACAGGAAGCAGAGTATTCTATTCATACTTTTAAGTATAATGATAATAAATTGCATCCTATGCATTCAACATGGTATTTGCTTGACCTCTGCCTGGAGGACTGAGACATCATTGTATAAATAAATAAATAAGGAATATGGCATCTGCACCAAACGTTCTTGTTATCGAAAAGATCTCAGCCTTAGCACACACCACACACCTCTAGTGTCAGTGACTGTCTCACTTCTATCCTTCCTTAACCCAGTCCAGACCTGACTTCTGCCTTCTTCCTTAAGCTTCTCACCATCTTCTGTGTTTACCCTTTCAGGAAATCCACCGTTAAATCACACTTAAGTTAGCTGGTTTGGAAGACTCTCTTATCTTAGGAATATCATGAAGGTGGCAAACCCACCAGGTTCAGCCTCCTACCTACCATCCTTGTTCTCAAAAGTGACAGACACACCTGAAGGCAGAAAATATTGAAGGAAGTCATTCTTCTTTACCCAATATAACATATTCTGATCATGTTCCAGTCATGTAGGAGTTTTAGTGACTGAATACCTTGCTCTCTCTCTAACACTGAGCAGTCAAGCTTCTAAGGCAGAGGACCAGATACCCAGCTCCTCAGAACAGCATGACCAGACTTTCCTGTTAGAACAAGGAATTTACAGTTTCAAAAAGAGATAGTCATGAAATTGCCTAGCCAAACCAAGTGATGTTAGTGTACTATCGTCGGAAGCACGTGAACTTGAGTAAAGTCTCCCCACCACATCCACACCCACTTATGGAAACTTACACATTTCGAACTCAGATACACTATCCCAAGAAACAGTGAATGTAGAAGGTTGATTTGTGCAATAAAAGATGTTCTCTTTGTTTCACTCAGTTCTCCTTTCAAACAATGCACACTGTGTTCTCAAGAAAATATAAGAGGGAGACTAGAGAGACGACTCAGCAGATAAGAGAACTTGCTGCTTTTGCAGGGGATCCAGATTCAGCTCTCAGGACCCACATGACAGCTCACAACCATCTGTGACTCTACTTCCAGGGGATCTGATGTCCTCTTCTGGCTCCTCAGGAACCAGGCATGCATATAGTACATACTCATACACATAAAGTGAATGAATAAATAAATAAATAGGTAGGTAGGCAGGCAGGCAGGCAGACGGACAGACAGACAAACAGATAAATAATGAGAGATTGATAGACTCAAGATATATTGCATATTTGTATGAAAGAGTGAAGAACGAAAATATTCTTTAAAAATAAAATATGGTGTTTAAGCGCTAGTTAATACATTAAATGAAAATTTTTCATCTTTTTTTACCTGAATAACTAATGTGAGCATGATTTAATATAAGATGAAGCAAAAACACACAACTTGATTGCAAGCAGCAATAGAGTAAAAAATGATTATGTAAGGTTTGGCTGGTTTCATGGTACAACATTTTCTTCCACTTTGGAATGTCATGGTCTTTCATCATATTGCTGCAACTTGTAAAGACATATTTTCATTCCCTTCCCCATCTCCTGTGGCATTGCATATTTAAACAGTTGTGATCTGTCCTGTCCACCTTGGCATCATTACAGACTGGGTGACATTAACCCTCCATTGCCACACCTCCCACCATGACCTGCTTCCTGTGTCAGCCTGAATCTGTTTCAGAGAAGACTATTCATTACATTAGAACCATTTGCTTTCCTGTTTCCATAAGAACAATACATGCTTTTCGATAGCACAGGTCAGTGTATATCTGTACAGTAAGCAAAACTCAAATGAACACAAGAATGCACCTCAGACTTTTCAGATGTTTCCCAGCACGGCTCCAGAATTAATGAACCCATTACCAAAGCGGCAACAGCTTGGAAGCATGCCTTCAACACCTGAGTTCTTTGAAGGGCACTTCATATGCAAACCATCCATGTTTGTCTCCCCTGAACTCATGTGGAACTCCTGATTATGAGAGGTTAAGAGATGGGATCATTTGGATCTTTAAAAGGTGACTCTCGATCTGCTCCGGTGAACGAACCAACATATCCTTGTGTGTAATCAATTAAGACTTGCTGGGTTAATAGATTGTCCAGTTCAATGTAATCTCTCATACTCTTCGTCTCTCCACATGATGCTCTGTGCTTTCTGCATGTATGGTCATCAACAGACATGGACCCGCACTCTTGAGCTAGAACTGTGGTCCAAAGAAAATTCGTTTTTTTATTTTAATAATTTACCCAATCAACTAGTATTGTGTTTTCAGCAACAGAAAGCATGTTAAGATCTGGGTTATCATTAAAATAAGAATACTAATGACACAGGATTGTGAGCATTTTCAACAAACACAGATGTATAAAGCACACAATACAGCTCAAAAAAGCATGGCTTCTGGGTTACCCATCATTGTCATTATTATCAGCATTCACCATGTTCTACTTCATCAGTAATTACACCCTGTGGAATCAAACAGCCCTGGATGGTACTGTGCATTCTCCTCTGAGACTGTCATATTTGCAAATATCAAGTAATTACAATGCAGTGTCTTTTCAACTATGGCTTGTGATTGCTAAACAATGGCTATGGAAAGAACACCTACAAGCATGCATCAGCAACGTTCTTCCAAAGCTTTGACATCCAAATCCATGCTAGGGTAGAAAATCCCATACATGGAGTCCAAAGAGCAGGTTATTCTTTTTTGGCACAAGGAAGAACATCAAATCTTAGTTTACTATCCTCAGAAACAGTTTAACCAGTTCCAATAGCATGCATGCCCATAGATACCAGTGTTGCCACACCTTTGTCTAGTTATGGAATGAAGACTATGGTGACTTCAGTGCAGATAAGCTCATCCCTTGCTGAGAGCTTAGGGCTCTAATACAAGGCATCTTTTACATGACCGACACAATAAGCACAGATTTTAACTAGTGTAAGCTGCTGGCTCATGTTAGGATTCTACATCAATTTATCTCCACGATATAACCTGTCATTCCTTCATTTTCTAGCATCTGCTGGTAATGTTCCCTCAAGTGTGGCACTTTCAAGTGTTTCCAATTAATGATTTTTCAATTCTTTTCCAAAATTACCTTCCCAGACTGATTTTATAATTCAGTTAAAATAAGCCACCCCCTTCCCTTTGCAGGATTTGTTCTTTGTAACCCCTCTTCTACTTTCCCCGTTTTCACTGCTCCGCAGGCCAACTACTGAGCTGAAGCAGAAGATGAAGGGGAAATGCTTGCTGAATTTCCCATGCTGCTTTGCAATGCTACTGCAATGAAATACCACAAACTGAGTTGCTTATGATAAAAATTTTATTTCTCCAGGCTTTACTTTGTAAAATTAGGAAAATAATGCCATGTGTAGACAGCATGAGGATTAAGTGAAAATGTATTTCACACACGTGGCATATGACTGACTCAAGCCTTGGGGTTAGAACTGGGAGATCCAGAAATTGCCTCCTGAGGGTTATGAAGGTAAGTCTCTCTGTTACCTCTCACCTCGCTTCTGGACATTTTTGGAAATGTTTGGTATTTCTTGGCATATACAACCATTGTTTTGATTTGTCTTCATTTTCTTATGATGATCTCCCTGTGTGCATGCATCTATATACAAAGGTTCCATTTTTATAAGGGTATCAGTCATACTAGATTTGATATGAACTCATTTTGCTTATTTTATCTATAGCAAGCCTATATCAAAATAAGACCACATTGTAAAGTACTTGGATTTAGGACTTTAATATGAGAAATGTGGCAACAGGGGACATAATTCAAACTATATATCATTGCTCAAATAAATATTGTTCTTAAGAGAATTTCAACTGAAGAAAACCCCTGAGTCGAGCTTTCTATTATACACAGTCAATACAGTTCCTTGGCTGGAACCTGCCTCATGGTCAGCTGTGACTCAGTTTCCTCTGAGATTTGCTCAGATTCCCCAGTGTGAGAAGCAAGGCAACTGGAGCCTTTCCTCCTCTGATGATAGCTCCCCGTCTAGGGTCCTCAGAGCATCTATGGCAAATGAGAAGTGGTACAGCTTGGGTGATGCTTTTCAGCCTATAAATCACACTTGTGATCCCTTAGGCTCTTTACAAATAACAAGCTGACACGCAGCACACAGCCACACTGAACATTGTCAGAAGGGCATCCCAGCTTTCAGGTTATGCTAACAGGTTCTGAGGCCAGAACATTGTATGTATAGATCTCATGTGTCCTACATCCTTGCTATTTGCTCATAGAGCAGCCAATATGACTCCATAGTACATAAAGGTGAGGTGAGAATACTTATTCATGGCCTTTAGATCACTGGTAATTTAATGTATAAGAGATTCTGGAAATAGTGTGGGTACATTGTTGGAACTCAAGAAGGCTGAAGTTTTTATTTGTATCTTTAGAAATGATAATGCTGAGGCTGGAATTAGAAGCACCTTCTCCAAGACATCATAGACACTCAACAGGGAAGTCCAATCTTAGCCTTAAACTGCCTGAAAACTTGACAGACATTATAAAAAAACTTCTTATTTTTATATACACCTAAATACCACATTTAAAGGTGATAAAAGCATTTGTGGATTCTTCCATACAAGGAAATGGAGAAGCAACAAATGATGCTGCATGTTCAAGATACCCCAACTTGGGCTGGAAAGTTGTTTCAGCCATTAAGAGTGCTAACTGCACAACCTCAAGGGTGGGAATTCAGATCTCAGCATATGAGGAATAATCCAGGCCTCCCATACAAGCTATCAACCAATTGTGAAAGAGATTGAGACAGGAGCAGTGCTGGGACTTGCTGACTTCAGGCATAGATGAGAAAAAGGGAGCACCAGGTCCAAGGAGAGATACTACCTCAAATGAATAAAGGGAAAGAGACAAAGAAAATGTCAGATGCCCTTTTCTGGCCTCCGTATGTTTACATGTATGTGCACTAACACACACATGCACATGGTGGGGAAGTATAGATAAGTGATAGCTAGATAGATGATAGATAGACAGACAGACAGACAGACAGATAGATAGATCCTCAACCACAGGACTATATTATTCAATAACTGAATTTGGCAACAGAGTTATGAAGAATTCCATCAAATAACCCTCTGTGTATAAAGTCTGAAAAACACCAGGTTTGGTTATAAGCTAATGGCATGATTTAGTCACTTCTTATGCAACACTTTCTACAGCCAAGAGAATTGTTGTCTTCCCGTTATCTACTATGCAGCTTATGTCTGTGGAAAATATGCTAACATTTCTACCAAATTTCATAGGATTATTTTGTACATCTCAAAGAACTGGCTGTATTTTGTACTTATAAGCATATTTGAGAAACTTCTCCCTTTTTAGTATGGCATGATGAACACATTCCTCTTTCTCTTAAGACAGAACCATATCCCATCATGGCAATGGTGAGTTGCATTATAATCATAGAATTTCTGGTCTCTATCTCCCACCAGACTAAGACGAAGCCATTTGTTTTCACATCTGAGGTATTAGTGCACAGTCTGTTATATAAATATTTACTAACTGGGAGACTTGATGGAAGGCTGATTGACTGACAGAGTGAATAAGCAAATACATGCCTAACAAATAAGAAGCCTACCATTAGCCACACTGACATTTTGCTTGACTTCTGACCCAGAGGAAAGGAAGAAAGGTAGTAATATGCGAATGAGGTGTCACTTTGTGTATGAAATCAGTGCATGTAACTCGCAGCTCTCTCTGAAGCCATAATATTTCAGAAAAGAGGAAACTTCACTATCAGCTATCTAGTTTGATTTGCATGTGTTCAAACCTTCAAAGTAGTCCTTTTGATTTCTTTAATCAATAGTTATTTCAGAAAGCTTTTCATTACTTCCTAATTGTCAAAATTCTATTTTTTCATTCACCTTATGAGAGCCAGATTTTTCAAATGAGTTAGGTACATCAGCAATTTTAGAATCATTATTAATGTCAAGTGTTGCTCTCACTTATTAGCACGGCCCTGCTCTCGCTAGGACTACAGTCTTTTCTCCACCTTAAGAAGGCCAAATCACTTATTTTCATGTTCTCTCTTCCCACACACATTGGTAGCACCAACTTTACTCCAGGTGACAAACTCATTTACAGTGACTCTGATGATCTGAGACAAGCATCACATCTTTGGCTCTGAAAGGAGATGTGAGGATTCTATTAAAAGTAAACATCAAAAATAAACAAATAAGACCTATTTCAACTTTAATTCACAACCACCTGCAGCACGCACCCAGGCATGCATGCACATGTGCATGCAAATACACACACATACATTGATCCTTAATTAAAATTTTAACTGCACATATTCATTGACTCCCAACAACCCTACAGATGGGATGTTCTTCACAAAATGTAAAGCACATCATCACAAGCCTGATTATTGTGACAAAAACTAGAACAAAATTTGGAATAAATGTTTTTCATTATCACTCAATAGTTTTTTGTTTTGCTTTGCTTTGCTTTGCTTTGCTTTGGCTTTTTTGAGGCAGGGTTTCTCTGTAACTTTGGAACCTATTCCAGAACTAGCTCTTGGAGACCAGGCTGGCCTTGAACTCACAGAGATCTGCCTGCCTCTGCCTTCTGAATGCTGGGATTAAAGGTGTGAGCCTCCACCACCCGGCTAAATAATCAGTTAAAAATGTGTGGTCCACTGACATAATAGACTACCATATAGCTGTGTGTGATTCAGTAAGTTTAGAGAAAGACATAAAAAGGTTTCAATGGCAGGCAATGAAGGGAGAACACATTAGATGGAAAAAAAACAGAAGGACGTTCATTTAAAAAATCTTTGTATGATATGAACTCATGTGTGCACACTCTTCACACCTGTGTGAATGTAAACTAATATGTATGGGATGCCCCTCATGGTTATCTGCAGGCAGCAGCAGTTCTGTGTAGCTTTAGTTTGCTATCTCACATAGACTGGGATTTTATAATAATGTTTTATCATTTGAGTGATTTTTATATACAATTTCAAACATAGCATTAAATATATTTTACTGATATATGTGCATATATATGGGAGGGGGCAGATATCATGCATAAGAACTCTAGCCCCTAGAGAAGTGTTAGGTTAGGGGCCTGCCTCTCCAGGCTAGAACCAGCCTGCTTATTGGGCTTTGTCCTGTGAGCTACACTTTACAAACAGCTTTCATCAGTCTGATCTTCTCATCCTTCAGAATTCAGCTAGTGTAATTTTCCTCTTCATTGGGTTCTCCTCCTGTTTCTCAACTGCTTGATTTCCTAGAAAGTCTTCAAAATTTCTCCATTAAAACCACCTAGTTTATATAGTAAGGGGTGCCTCATTTTGATGGGGGAAATACAGTCCCAAGGAGAAGTCTAAACACCTACTCTTTGCGAATAAACCCTTTAGGGCTGTCCATTCTTTTTTAAATTCAACAAGAGTCCTATCGTGGGAGAGGAAACAATGTTAGAGTCTAAGGGAAGCATGTCTGGACAGCAGTGCTGGCAGGGGCAGCAGGGAGTCCTGACGGGTATTGTGTATGTTGGTATTATCCTGTGGCTCTGGAGACTTTATGGAAACAAGACAAGCTTGTGCAAAAGACAATCTTTCTACTACAAAACTGAAAAATTTGACACTTGAATTTCAGAGAGCACGTTAATTATTTTGGTGTATGGCAGTTGGCAAGTTGGAATAATCAAAATATTCAAGTATCAGTGTAAAAGATAAAGAATAAATTAATCCAAGTATAAATGGGCTACTATCTTTACCATATGTCTCTTTTATTACCTTTGTCCTTTGAAGCCTGATGTCCTGTAATATTTGCTCCACAAAACAATGCATTCATAAATAAATAATTATGGTTTTTAAAGAAAACCTCTTGGTGAACCAATAACATCTGTAATTCCCCATCACAATTATGAGCCAAAATAAGGAAGCCTTTAGTATCTTCTATTTTATTCAAAGTCAAATAATTTGTTACCATGGATCCACGTGTGGCTTTGCTATTGTTGTTGTTGTTTAGAAAGCATTGGAAATAGTAAAGATAAATGCGGTGCTCAGAGCCTCCATGGTTCCCTATCTCTAAGTGTAAGATAGCTCAATGTCGGCTTTGTCTTAATTCATTTATTTCTCAAAAGGCAACCCAGGAAAGAGTTTGGGAATTAATTCACAGGAACATCTCTGAAGTGGCCAATGGGAGATGGGAGCACTGCTCTTAATCCCAAGTGTGGAAGAGAAAGAGCCCAAGTGGGGGGACCTCAGAAACTTCATGGTTTTTCCCTTCAGAAATCCGAGCGGTAGACACAAGAAAGCACACATACCATCTGCTTTAAGTGAGGTTTCATTCTGCAGGAAAGGTTATATCATTGGTCATTCCAAAAACTTTCCACACAAGAAAATTTTATACATACATGTCCAGTGAGGGTTGAAGCCTTGAGAGTCACTCAAGTCTTATGAGTTTCAGGTTTTGTGATTTTTTTTAAGGTAACCGGTATAGGATCAGTCAAGTTCATGATGATTGTATTTTGCTCATTTATAGAGCCCAGAGATCTCACAGAATATCATACCATAGCAGTAATTTCAAGCCATCCTCCATGAGAGACTTAACAGCTGACCCTTTCTTTACAAAGTAGAACATTGAATACAACAATTTACAACTCAGCTACAAAGCATATTTTAAGATGCATATTACACTGTGGTTCTGGATTTCTGCTTAATGGCTCATATTCAGTGTTTACCAATTTCCAGACAGGTAATCCACCATGAGACTACCAGGACACAACAGAAAACAGTGCCAAATTGTGACAGAATGTTTCTGCTGATGACTTACCATATTGACAGTGGGGTCCCTGAAACCCTTGTGAGCAGAGGCACCGTTGATCATCCCTGTCCGAGCACTGCCTTTCACTGAAATGGGTTCCCAGAGAAGCCACAGCTAAAAGTTTTCAAAGGAAGAATAGGTAGGGTCGAGAGAAAGAAAGGAAATCATCAGTATAAGTAAGCATCTTACGGTTAATATGACATGATCTTGAAATTTCCACTGCCTTCCCACAGGAGGGTTATAGAAAAAAATTACTGTTGCTAGACAAGGGCTAACTGTTAGAAGTCTTGCAGAATTTTCTGTAGGAACACTCCTGTAAACTTGACAAACAAACAGATTCTGAGAGCCCCTCTAGATGTACTTAATACAAATCTATCCTTTAACAAGACACTAGGTCAATTGTGTTCACATCGAGAGGTAAGAAGTACCGGTAGAAAGAAACTACGTGGATAAGGTGACTGTGTGGTCAAAACAATCTTTAAAACAACAACAACAATCAAACAAAATGCTAATATTTAACCAGAGGCAAAGAACTCGGGTAGCTGTTAAATAATAAATATGAATACTTTAGCTCAGAGCTGTCAGCTTTCTGTCCTTTATAACAGTTCTAATGGTATTGTGGAAAGATCTTTTCTATGATCTTTAACCAACCAGCCATAGTGACCTGAGTGTAAACACACTCTTGCCACAACACTTGACACTATACCTGCTTAATATAGGAAGCACACAACAAAACTTCTCCAATGTATTTTAAAAGCAGAAAGCTCACAGGGAAAGGAGGCAGGATGCCTGGAAAACAGGAGAGATGAACTGTGCTATGATGCTGCACTGATTAGACTCACAGATGCCATCTAAGGGACTTCCCAGTTGCCATAGGCACATAATGCAGGTAAATGGTTCACTAAAGGGAGCCATTTCTCACAGCCTGGTGAGCTGAGGAATGCCACTAGTTCTCTGCCTGAGTGCTGTCAAACACCACTCTGAGGCTTCTGAAATCCCATCACCTGAGGCTTGGAAACAGAGTGCAGACCTCATCTTAAATAGCAAGCTGCCTCCAGAGCTCTGCAATTAATCATGACAAGCCCACGTTGAGAAATCCCATCTAGATTTAGTACAGTGATTTCCCTCTGGACTTTTGAATCAACTATGGTTTACAAAGTTGATGATCTAGGAAAGGGGAAGACAAAGAAGTGGGATGGACATCAAGGAGAGCCTTCCTGCCTTTAAATCGCCTGTCCTCTAAGTAGACAAAGTATACAGGAGCTTTCATTGGTCCTAAGCTGCAACCCATCATGAAAATGGTTCACGGAAAGGCTTTTTATATGCATTTCCCCACATGTCACACATGAGTCCTTAGTCTAGAACAGTGGCTCTCAACCTGTAGGTTGCAACCCCTCACAGGAGTCACCTAAGATCTCCAGAAAACACAGATACTACATTACAATTCATAACAGCAGCAAAGTTACAGTTATGAAGTAGTAACAAAGATAATTTTATGGTTGGGGTCACCACAACATGAGGAACGATATAAAGGACCACAGCATTAGGAAGACTGAGGACCACTGCCTTCAAGAAATGCTCTGAATTTGCGGTGCTTCTTAAAATGCCAAAGCACGATAGGCATCCTGAGGAGGAGGCAAAAGCATTCCCTGTTGCATAACCTGGCAGGAAGAATTAAAACTTACAGGAGAGGCAGCCTGGCTCGTCATCCCATCGGCTCCAACCAGGGCAGCATCTGAAGACTGTCTGGTGTTCTGTGGTATACACATGCCTGTAGACGGTGTAGTAGCGGGTCCTATGGCACACAGGATAGTAATCAGGAAATGTATCGTGCCTCTGGTGGCAAAATTATCATTTCAAGGTTATAAGAATTTCTCCCTTTGGTTCAAGTCCTGCCACATACTGGAAGATAGATAAAAGACGGGATGGCTAGTTATGGATACACTTTGTATATAGCATACAACTACTACATCACATAAGCAATCAGCATAAGTTTTAGGTATGGGTTGAGGAAGATTAAGAAGTATATAAGTGAGATGAAGAGACAGCTTGGAGTTCTTGCAGAGGATTTCTAGCAGTTTATAACTGCCTGTAATTCCAGCTCCAGGGGATCTGACATTCTCTTCTGAAGTCTGCAGACACTGCTTTCAGATGCACACACACGCACACGCACACACACACGCACACGCGCGCACACACACACACTTAAAAATAAGACAAAAATCTTTAAAATATAAATGCAATGTCAAAAGTTTCTTTGGCATGAAGCAAATACGGTAGGAGACGATGTCAAAGGCCTCTCAGTGAGGAAGGACCAGAGCCTACGGGTGATGACCTGTCAGCTGACTGCTGTACCAACCATCTCAAAGCATGCTGATTTCCTTTCTGTCAAACCAAATTCCTGTATATGCTTTATCCCTGAAGTTCTAACTCATTCTTTGTCCCATGTCCTAGCCCAAATCCTTCATTATTCAAGGCCAACTTCTATTTCCACTTCCTCCAGATTCTCTCCTCTCTATGTCAACCCTCTTTATTATTAGACAGTTGATTGGCTTCTGCATTGTTTATCACATTTAATTATTCAACATCTTGAAATACAACCAAGAACTTCTGTGTATATCTTTCCAATCAGGATATGACTAGATGTATATACAGACAAAAAAGGGTATGTTTGGCAAGACATGAATTATTTTTTTACATTGTTACCCCTCCAGATCAGTGCCACAAACAGAGCTGTTAAACTAGCGAGCTCTTGAGGATAAATATGTGAAGCCCGTGACACTTAGTCATGTTTGTTCTTCCCGCATCTGCACGGTTG
>LOJH01044508.1:0-13778 GCA_001685095.1 Ellobius talpinus | reverse complement strand
AGGAGGTGGAAAATTTCTTAATAACAATAAAAAAGTGTCTGAAATAAAAAAAAGAAGTTTCTATCTACAGTAGGGGAAAAGAACGAGAGAGGCTTAGAAGGCCTTGGAAAACTCGAGCTCTGCCACATCAATGCTCCTTTTGATCCATTCTGTTAGGTCACTAGTCAAGGCCAGTGACATGCTGGCCATGCTGAATTGGAGTGTGGCCATGTATTCTTCCAACAGAGGACTCTCAAGTTATTTGGCAACTGGAGGTTCTGCTAATTCTATTTGTGAAAGCGGAGCGACCAGCTGGGAAAAATAATATGCCACAATAGACTTAGCTGTCAGTATAGAGACACACAGAAAAAGGGTTTGAAGGTTAGGCCCTAAAATACACATGTCAAGAAAACTGAAACGTATTCACATAAATCCTTCTATATGAATATTCAAACAACTGTTACTACCAGTGCTCTACATGTGGGCTTCAAATGTGGTGAATAGAGAAATAGGCAGATAAAAAAGAGAAACGGCCATACAGTGCAGCGCTCAGGTATAAAATAGAGTCAAGCACCGTCACGTGCTACGTGGTTGAATACTGAAATTCTTCGTCAAAAGACTTTTGTTAAGAAAGACCACCATGGCAGTTTGTGTTGTCAGTGTGACCAGGTTTAGAATCGCCCCAGAAATAAATCTTGGGTTGTTTCTGCTTATCTAGGATTATCTAGATTAGGTTTACTGGGGGTGGGAATGCTACTCCTAATGTGTACGCTCTTCTTCTCTCTCTCTGTATCAGAACTGAACCAAAAGGAGAAAGTGAGCTGAGCAGCGGTGTTCATCAATCTCTGTTTCCTGGCTGGAAAGTGGACTCAGTGTGGCCATCCACCTCAGAGTCCTTGCCGCCATGATGAATTGAGCTCTCAAACTGTGAGCCGGAAAGAGAGCCTTCCTGTCTACATTGTTTTTGACACAGAGAAAAGACAAACCAGCACCACTGCATGTTGTCTGAATCCATTTATATTAAATATTCAGAATAGACAAATCCAGAGAGATAGACAGCAGGCTAGTGATTGCCAGGAACTGAGGAGTCGGGGGACGGAGTAGCTGCTACAGGAATAGGAGTTTCTTTGTGTGTCATAGCAACAGGTATTGCTAACAACTGGACAACCTTTTGGATCCACTAAAACAATGGAGAGGCAAAACTATTTTTTTTCCTAGACAGGGTTTCTCTGCAACTTTGGAGCCTGTCTTGGAACTAGCTCTTGTAGACCAGGTTGGCCTCGAACTCACAGAGATCCACCTGATGCAAAACTCTTAAACTGACAAGCTGCTTATTTTTAGAGCAGCTGTTAGAGCATACCAGCTACATTTCAGTTGACAAATAGTTCAGAAGTTGGTGGGATTAGAAAGAGATTTCATGTTTTTCATGTCCATCTCCCTATTCTGCCTGAATTTTAAAATAATGAATGAGTACTATTTTTATATTCAGAGAGACAGAACGAAGACTTCCTAATTAGGGAAAATACATAAAAAGAATCAGTTGTACAATGATAGCTCCCATGACCTTTCATTAGGATGCAATTCATGTGTCTTGATCTCAAGTACTTGCAAGTTAAAATCTGAGCCATCCTTGAGTGAAGTACTTAAGAAAATCACCACAATTCAGTCTAATCAACCTGAAGAAGAACAATAGCAATGTTGAAAATATCTGGAGCCAGGGAACAGTGAAGACGGGCTTCATCAGAGGTGTTTGAGGTCAACAGCAATATACTTATTCCATGGGGAAAAGTGTTTTCTGTTGGCAGCGCAGTCTCCATGTTCTTCCTTCTTCACAAAGGAAGAGTCAAAGTCACAGATTCATCTTTAAGTTCTACCATCATAAAAATTACAAGTTTGATTAAGTATTTAGGTCAAGGCTCTCATTTCTCGTTTGGATGAATGTGACAGCTAATTTCTTGGTCCAGGAAACTTTGTGTTCTGTCCTGGGTTATGGGTGGAAGAAAAAGGTGGCTGGGTATAAGGTGGTTCCAGAAGATTAAGATAAAGGCTTAATGTAGAGTGGCCAATCTGGCACCAGTGTGGGACGGCTCTCTGTCGGTAGATGGCTGAGAACTGGTGAATCTGAGATACGAAGCTGAGGACTGCAGCTACCACTCATGCATGGAGCCTACCTACTCCACAGGAATTCCCTCCACTCATGCATGGAGCCTACCCACTCCACAGGAATTCCCTGCACGCATGCATGGAGACTACCCACTTCACAGGAATTCCCTGCATTCATGCATGGAGCCTACCCACTCCACAGGAATTCCCTGCACTCATGCATGGAGACTACCCACTCCACAGGAATTCCCTCCACTCATGCATGGAGCCTACCCACTCCACAGGAATTCCTTCCACTCATGCATGGAGCCTACCTACTCCACAGGAATTCTTTCCAAGATCCAGACTGTGCCGCATACCCTTCTGGGCTCTAAACTGGCTAGAGAGTCAGTTTCTTATCCGTCGTCAGTCCTTATCAACAAGCAATTTTAAAGTAGGGTAATAATTCCTAACCAAGGAGCTCCAAGAAGTCCGAAGTCAGCCAGTGAACACGGGAGCCCTCTGCCTGCCACAGATTTAGGGTGAATTGTAACAGATGAGAGAGGCCAACATGCAATCAGTAGAAAATTAATGCTCAGAAAATTTGTACTTATGTGTAGGTGTGTGTAAGCACATATTGCTAGGAAGGGCACAGCTTACGTGCCTTACAAATAGCACGCTCTAAATGTAATTGGCTCTACCACTTCTGTTATTTAGTTTTGCTCTGAAAGGTCAAATGGAACTGGGAAAAAAATAAATCTGGTGACAGCAGAATTGTTTTAAATGTTCTTGGGCCAGCAGCACTCAGGCATGACTCCTCCAAGCAGCCTATTAACGTTCATTGCTCATCATTTGAAGAAGGAAAGGGTAGTGGAGTGGTTCTCCCTTCGAACCCCAGCAAGGAAGTACAAGACTTTTACCATATTCTCCTAAAGCAACGTTCTGAGAAATAAAACCAAGTCCCTGAACAGCACTGCTGCTCAACCCATGTTTGCCTGGTATTACTGGGGTTGCTATACTAATTCCGGTCTGCAAAGCAGATTACATAAGCAAGCTAGAACAAGAAGCAATCAGCGTTTGTGATATGCCTTTTCTCCTCAGGCCCACCTGACCTGATGCCCCAGAGGGTGAAGAAACTTTCAAGTCTAATGTTGCAGATAGTTTAAGAAACTGCCTTTGAGTGACAACTTCCAGTGGCTCCTGGAATTGTCTCAATGTCACCAAGAGAATTTTGAAAACATGCTTCAGACTGTTTCTTTGAACAACACAAAGGTTACCCAGATAATAATGCAAATGAATTCTTTATTTTACATGTGAGGTACAAATCTATTTTTATTTAATTGATTGATTGATGAGGGTGGGATAGTGACTTGTAAAACAGCCCAGGCTGACCTTGAATCCATAATTATTCTGCTTCAGCATTCCCAGTGCCGGGCTTAGAGGTGTGTGCTAATACACCTGGCTAAGTCTTTTATTTTCTTTTAATCAAGTTCAAGTGTGGTTAAAAGTATGTACCATAGAGCTAAGGTGTGGCTCAGTGATACAGAACTTATCTAGCAAACATGAGGTCCTGGGTTCAGTTTGCAATATCAAAAAGTAAAGTAAAATAAAATAAGATTAAAAAAACCTTATATATGACAAAAACTTATCATATTAACATATTTTTATAGGAAATTGTTGGATTTTGACAATATTCTGGCAAGAGATGACTTCCACAGCTAGGGAATTACTTGCTGACTAAAAAAATACGTATTTTTTATTTTATGTGTATGCCTATATACTATATATGTGCAGTGCCCAAGGAGACCAGAAGAGGGTGTCGGATCCCCTGGAAGACTTACAGATGGTTGTGAGCTGCCATGTAGATGCTGAGAATTGAACCTGAGTCCTCTGGAAGAGGAGCAGGTGTTTTTAACCTTTGAGCCTCTAGACTGAATCGCTGATTTTATTCACACATCCTAATCCATGCCCAGTACCTCGTAGATCTGCAACAAATGTATATAGTTAATAAACAAATGTATAGGTAATATGCCATTGGATATATACTTTGTAAATCTGCTGTCCATCCACTCTCATAGTGGGATAAGCTACTGTGTACGACCCAGCCACCTTCTCCTAGGCTTCTTTTGCAACTAATGCCATGTGAGGCTAAAGAACACTGTGTAGCTCAGGCCAAAGATCAGAATTTTCTGCGCATGAAGCAAATTGGCACAAAAGGATACAATCTGAGCTTTCTGGTGGCGTTTAATACCTGCTGGCTACCCTTGATTAGATGGCTCAGTGCTCCCTTAATAATCAGCCACCTCCAGCACTTATATAATCAAAGCGACCAAGTGTGGGATGAGGGACAAGTAGAGGACAGGGAAGGGGCAGTCTGTGTGGGTGGACCGCAGCCAAAGCGAGAATAGGTAGACTGGGGAGAAAGCCCAGCTAACATTTAAACATCTCTGCTAGTTGTTTTCAATTAGCACCGCTTGAGGATCCTTAAAACGTATCGTTGTCTGAGCCTTCAGATCAATAAGAACCTTTTCAGGGATGGGAAATGATGGCACCAAACCACAGGTGATCCCAAGTGCAGCCTAGATCAAGAACCCTATTTTGAGCTGCCAAGTGAGTTCCTTGCTAAACAGGGTAAGATAGAATTGATCCATGAAAGCTAGCTCCGTGGACAGCAGTGATTCTCAAACTTCCTGTGCTTGGCAATCACTCTGCTAGCTACAACAAAACAAACCAACACAACACAACAACCACATCCCCCAAATGCCGATGTCTGCCTGGACCTGGTTTCCACAGGTTGGCATTGCATGAATCCTTACTGCAGCTGGGACTCTGAAATCTGAATGACACCCTCCCCTGACGATTCATGCAGATAAGACACACATGATTAGACGCGGAGAATTTCTAGCCCCAGAGCAGACATAATTATCTTAATCTGCATTTTAAACACAATTTAAATTGTGGTAAAATACACACGTGTCACAACGTGCCATCTTAGCCATTTTTAAGTGTTTAGTTTTAGAGTATTAAATATGCTCATAATAATTGTGCAACCAATCTAGAATATTCTTTTCATATTTTAAAACTGCAGCTCTATGTGCACTAAGTCAGCTTACCTGCCTCCTCTCCCCAGGCCCTGAAACCCCACTCTCCTTTCCATGCCTTGACTACTTTACATACCTTATGTAAGTGGAATTATATAGTATTTGCTTTGTAGTGACTGGATAAATTAGCATAATGTTCTCAAAGTTCATCCTTGCTTTAGGCTGTGTCACAATTTTCTTCTTTTTCTTAAAACTTAAAAAATAATCTCTTTGAGATCCTGAAGTGGAGCAGAGAGATTGTCCGGTAATGCTATGTTTAGTCTTTTGGAAAGTTATCATTTTGTTCCCCACGAGGATTCCAACTTCCCCAAGGCTTCAGCAATAATTGGTACTTTCTGGTTTTTATTTTTATTTTGTTTTCTGTGGCAGCTTGAATGCAATTGACTCCCATAATCTCATAGGAAGTGGCACTATTAGGAAGTATGGCTTTGTTGGAGAAGTATGTCACTGTGGGGGTGGGATCTGAGGTTTCCTATGCTCAGGATACGGCCCAGTGTCTCAGTCAACTTCCTGTTGCCTGCAAGATTAGGACTCTCAGCTATTCCTCCAGGACCATGTCTGCCTGCATGCTGCCATGCTCCCCACCATGATGATAATGAACTGAACCTCTGAAACTGTAAGCGAGCTCCCTCAATTAAAGTTTTCTTTATAAGAGTTGTGTGGTCATGGTGTCTCTTCACAGCAATAAAACCCTAAGACATTTATATATGTATGTATGTATGTATGTATGTATGTATGTATGTATGTGTGTCTGCATGTGTGTGTATGTGTGTGTGTATGTGTGTGCCTGTGGAGGCCAAAGGTCAACCTTGGTGTCATTCCTCAGGTTCTTTTCTACCTTTTTATGAGACTGGGTCTCTCACTTGGCCTGACACTGATGTCTAGAGCGACTGCCTGTCTCTACCCCCAACTCCCAGTACCAGGACTACAAGTACACGCTACCACACCCCCCTATTTTTCTTGGCTTCTTCAAATTGAACTCAGGTCCTCATGCTTGTACGGCTAGGACTTTACTTATGGAGCTATCACTTCAGCCCTGGTTTTCATTGTTCATTTTTGATGGCTGCTGCTTTAACTGGTGTGTCTGAGAAGCCAGTTTCTCTACTGCCCAGACCAGCTCTTTGCATGACAGGGTGCCTCCTGAGCTATTTTGTAACACCGACTATGGGGCTGTCTTAATGTTTGCCTTTCCGATTTTATATGCATAGCCACCAGGATGGGAGCCCACTTGTGCTATGTTGTTCTCTAGCAGCCTGGGTGACGCTGCTCTATGAACTCAGACCTCGAAGACCAAAGTGATCCAGTCCTGAGGTCCCATCTGGTCTAATGTATCCATGTAGACAGAATAAAAAAGCAACAGAGTAGCCCAAAGCAATGAGAAGAAAACCTGATCTTCAGAGACGCTCAACATAGAAACGGAGACTAGCTATTCCTGTAACTCTTCTAGAATTCTTCTCCTTAATCTGTTTCACGGTACCCAGAGACTCTCATATCCTTCCTGCCTCCATCTTCCCCCACCATTCTTTTACTGGTATATCACCTCATCTTTCATTTCAGGTTTCCTCCTGTGTCTTATTCTTTCATTCTCCAGGACCGAATCCAAAGTCTTGCAACTGTGCAGGAAAGCTAAACTCTCCCCAAATGGCCAACAGGAAGCCAGTTGCTGGGAAAAATAACATTTTCTGTATGGTGGAAGGGCAGAAGCTGAGAACCTTGGTATGTTAAGAGCTCGATCTGGGAAGTGGACCCGGGAAGATGGCTCCCTGGGAAAAGAACTTAGTGTGCAAACATGAGGACCTCAGTTTGGAACCACAACACCTATACAAAAAAGCCAGGTGTGGTGACACCCACACACACAGAGAGTGTACTCGTAAATAAATGAGTATTCATTATATTAACACTACCATGTCAAGGATATCAGGGTCCCAAACCCATGGGAATCTTCTGGTGCAGTACAGATGTTGACAATGTGTGCAGAAGTACAAACCACAGCTTCCTCCTCCTCAATGACTGCAGCCAGAGACTGCTCCTCTACAGAGACCTATCAAGATTGGCTAGCTTACCTTCTCTAGCTCTATGTACTAAACCAGCCTCCTTGGTAATTTATCTGAGTTTCCAGCCGACTTGTGCCTCTTCATCAGAGCATAAAGCCTGCACCAACCCTGTCTTTTCTGTGCACGTGTCTGCCATTTCTTAATTCCTCCATCATTCTAGTCAGGTCAGTCCCAAAGATGTGTAGACTGTGGTAGACACAGGCCTGTAATCCCAATGTTGGCAAGCAGGGATAGGTGGATTCTGGGGGACTGCTGGCCAGCTAGTCTAGCCAATCAGTGAATTCAAGGTTCAGCAAGAGATTCTATCTCAAAAAATAATAATAATATAGAGAGTGTTGAGGAAGACAGTGGACTTCTGGCCTCTACATCCATGCACACAAGAAATAAATAAGTAAATAAAAATTTAAAAGGGGAAAAAGGAATAGCTTACATATTTGTCTTTTCTATTTTGAATTCTTTGAGGACTCTTTGTTATACTCCCATGTGAACTTTTCATTAGATTTGAGTTACTGTTTCATGGGGGAGATGTTGAGATATGTATTACATCTGACTTCTCAGTAACTTAGTCCAGGCAACCTAGGTCCCACTTGCCTACCAATGCTCAAAGTGATCAATCCACCCTTATGCCCCAGCAGCACCTAGACTCTCTTCCCTTATTCCTTTGGTGGCACATTTTTCCCCCAACCCCTCTTTGGAGCTCAGTGATTCCAATCCACCCTTATGCCCCAGCAGCACCTAGACTCTCTTCCCTTATTCCTTTGGTGGCACAGTTTTCCCCCAACCCCTCTTTGGAGCTCAGTGATTCTTTCAGCCTTAAGCATGTGGCTGACATATTTAACAAGAGTTCTTGATGGAGGTGATATTTTGAAAATCTGAAAACCAGCAGGAAGAAAGTGCTAATTCATAACTACTTCCTCATTCATAAAATCCACGCTTGTTATTGGCCCCGAGATGAACATTAATCTTCTCTCTTACTCATAAACTATAGATTTATATAAATCTAATTAGATTCATCACTCCACATCTCTGCTCCCAATGACAATGTCTGTCTGCATCTCCTATGTACTTTTTCTTATCGTCCCTGCCCTTGGATGTAGTCATTCTTCTGTGGACTGAACATTAGGGAAACTGTACTGACTGTCTTCATTGCACGCCCGTGATCTTCTGCGGTCCTCAGGGAACTGGCTAAAGGAGAAAGCTTTAATATTCCCCAGCAAAGGAAGTTGTACCTATTGCAGTGTTTGCTCAACTTGTCACGCTCCTCTTCTGTGAATCTGGATGTAATGCAATAGAAAATATCACAATGTGCTATAGTAAGTCAGTGGGTTGGCAAGATGGATGCTTTTGTGTTTCAAAGTTGTGCCAAGTGTACATTGATAGAGTGACTTTCTCCCGGGACTCTGAGAAAGAGTGTATGGTTCTAATCCTGTATGACTGACTGAGTCAGATTTACATAAGCTAGGAAGTTAGCCCAGCATGGCTTCATTCATCTCCATAACTTCACTACTGATGGGATTTACGGTGAAGGCATTATTCTTTCACAACCAAGGTCTGGTAAGCTTAAGCCTTCAGTCAAACTACCAAATTCCGTAATGGTTCCAGCACCAAGGGAAAGGACATAGGTCTGTAGTTATGTCTACGTTAAAAACAATAGCAAGTAGGAAACCTATTGCTCAGCAAGGATGGATTGTTGGTGGAGGGCAGGTGAGTCTCAGAGACCCACTCCACTCAGGGATTTAATTAGAATTGACCTGTTAGTTCCACGAAACAACAGGTCATTCAGCCTGACCCTCACGTTATTAGATTTATTTATTTATTTTTAGCACAGACAATTCTGAATGTTAGAGGTCTACTAAATTGACTGCACGTAGATTATTTTAATGAAGGTCATCTTTTTAATAAGCCCCGAAAAAAACAATGATCTGAATTTAAATTCTTATTCTTGGACATCTGTTTGCTAAGAAAGTTCTTGGCATCTACAAACTCCACTTGCAGCATCCTCGGACAGTTATGGATTTTGACGTGCTCCGTATTCTGATAGGATTTTTTTGGTTATTAGGAAAGGGAACCTGAAGAATTCTTAGGCCAGAGAGAAGTTCATATTTTCTTCATATGGAAAGAAGTATAGACAGTTTGCCATAGCTCAGAGGCAGAACAGAAAGAAAAAGTGAATTGCTTCTGGCATTCCAGGCTTGGTAGGATAAAGAAAAAAGCATGCACATAGTATGTGTTTTCTAGGTAGTAGTCAGCTTTCTTTGTGTGGGGATGGTGCATGTTTGTGCTCAGAGAAGTGTGTGTGCAGGTGTTTGCTAGTGCGCATGCGTGTGGAGGTTAGCGGCCGACGTCAGGTATCTTGCTCAGCTGTTTCCCACCTATTTTTGAGACAGAAGGTTTCACTGATCTGGAAGCTCATTGATTTGACTAGACTGGCTGGCCAGTGAGCTCTGAGGATCCTCCTGCCCCGCCCCCCAGCCTGGGATTACAGGTGCACGGTCCACGTCCAGCTTTTACAGTGGGTGTTAGGGACCTAATTCAGATGATTCATGCTTGGTGACAAGCACTTTACTGACTGAGTTGTCTCCCTAGCCATGCGTATCTGAGATAAACGAACTTTAAAAGAAGAAAGGTTTATTTTCATTCAAGGTCTGTGCTTGGTTGGTTCTGTGGTAGGTAGCTCAGCCACTCACAGTGGGAACCTGTGAAGCCCATTCACCCACCGAGGGAGAATAGAAGCAGCTGGGTCCCACCGTCTCCTTCCGAGTTACTCTCCAGCTTACTCACAACCGTCCATGAAAGTCCTACCTTTTAAACATTCTCTGGTAGCATTACGGGCTAAGCCTTTAGCATGCGGGTTCTTGGGAGCTCATTCAAAATTGAAACTACACCCAGGTGTCTGGTTGATTTCCCACAACCCACAAGTGTGTTCCAGATTCCTCTATGTTGTTGTAGATAATGGGATTTCCTTTTCTAGGTTTACTGGTACTTCATTACGTATGCATACCACATTTCTTTATATGTTCAGCCACTGATGAACACTTAGGTGGATTCCATATGGCGACAATCATGAGTAACACTGTGATGACCATGAAAGTGCAGGTCACTTGATGATTTCATTCCCTTTGGATGTCTGCCTAGAAGAAGAATTGCTGGGTCATATGATAGCTCTATTTTGAATTTATAGAGCAGCCTCCCTGCTATTTTCCATGATGGCTGCACAAAGTTCCATTCTCAGCAATAGCATGCAAGGATCCCCGTTTCTCTGTGTTCTTGATGGCATTTATCTTTTGACTTTTGTAAAGTGTATTTTTTAATTGAAATTGAGTTACATCCTTTTCTCCCCTCCCTTTTCTTCTCTCCTGTCCCTCACAGATACCCTCCCTAGAGACCCTCCCATGTCCCCCATTCTCAAATTGATAGCCTCTTTGACTATTATTGTTATGTACATGTATATGTATGTATATGCATGCAAGCACAAGCACACACATAGGACCTGCTCAGCCCATTTTTGTCATTTGTATGTATATGGTTTTAAGGTTGACAACTCTTTATTGGTTAGCCAATAAGGGGACTTATCCCTGGGAGAGGCTATTTCTCCTTCTGGCAATCAGTAAAGTTGCCTGTAACTCTTTGTCTAGGGGTGAGGTGGGGCCCCTGGGAAATTTCCTTCTTCTGCATTAACGTGTTCTTTGATATTGCCATTGTTCTGGTCTGGTTTATGCAACCATTTCTAGGAGAGACCGTTTCACAGCAGACTTCCTAGTATTCTGGCTCTTATGATTTTCTTTTGATGTTTTGACAATAGCCATCCTAACAGTTGTGCAGTGATACCTCCTTGGGGGTTCGATTTTTATTTCCACAATGATTCATGTGGTGTTATGTTTTTTTAGAGATGTGTTGATCATCTGAATGTTTTGAGAAGTGCCTATTCAGGTTCTCTGTTCCTGTTTGTGGTTTTATGACTGAGTTCCTTCTGCATCCTGAATATTAACTCCTTGTCAGGTCCCTGGTTTACAGAAATGTTCTACTTTTCTGTAGACTGTCTCTTTACTTGGTGGATTGTCTCCCTAGCTGTGCAGAACTCACTGTATAGAACATGCTGGCCTCAGACTCACAGAGATACATTTGCCTCTGCCTCCCAAGTGCTGGGACATGCCCAGCCAGTCTTATAGTTTTGTCTTACATTTATCTATAAAAATCAATTTTGAGTTTGGTCTAATTCCATTCCTCTGCATGTGGGTGTCCGGTTTTTCTGTTTACAAAAAGATTACATTTCCCTATTGTGTGTTCTTGGCATCTTTGTTGAAAATTAATTGACTGCAAATATGTGGGTTCATTTTCTTAATTAGGTAGGTCAAATATCTAGAGAGGGCAAGCCATTGTAGGCCGTCCATCTGGTTCAGTTTTAGGAACACCATTGCTAAAGAGCCTGCACCAAAAGATCCTGTGAGTTAAATCACTCTGCTACTATGACACTGCATCCACTATTTCTGCCAGATAAATTTGGTGGCTGCCCCTCTGGGTGTTCACAAAATCTACCAGAATCAGGGAACCAATTTCAGTAGCAGCGCCTCCTCCCTCCTTCTCCAGGGTACCAAAGACATTCAACAAAGCGTTCTCCAAGGATACTTACTCATCCTTCGTCAATGTTTCTCTCAAAGTCTTAGAAAAAGAATGTCTTCTAAGATTATTTTAGTTGTGTGTGAGATGTGGAAATGTATTCTGATTTCTCTAAGTCTCTGGAGTCTTTGTGTTTTCATTTCTTTGGCAATAAGTCACAGTGAATCCAGACTCTACCCAACCAACCGACTTAACAATTGGTGCAAGCTAAGTCCATTGAATCCTGAATTTCAAGTTAGTATACCCAGGTTAACAATTTGGCGTGCGCTTTTTTCCCTGGTAGAACACTTAATATATTCTCTAATCTCCTTGCCAATGCTAACTAGAAAACCTTGCAATTCTTTTGTGGTGTGATTTTTTTTCCCTTTCCAAGTTTGCTTTTTTTTAAATTGGCTCCTCTGGGCATCCTGATTCTGGAATTTGGAAGTGGTTGTGCTTGGATGGAGAGAAAGACGCAGGAGAGAGGCCCAAGGAGAGCTGGAGCTCCTATATGAAGCAAGTGTTTCATGGGAGGTCATTAGAAGGTCTTGCCTTTGGTATGGGAAACACAATGATGGGGGCACCAAGTCCTCCAGGTCCTCCCAAATGCTCTTATTCTGATTTTGGTGGATTTTCCTTTCCTAAGTTATGCCCCAGCTTTCATATAAGAGTTCTGTGAGGACATAAATCCAACCCTGTATAGAAATTGAGTAACTGACCTGATTTTATTCTGCATTTAGTTTTGGTTTCTGCAGTTCTGTGACTCTAAAAGATTACAAATTTTGGACTGGAGAATGTGTCCCATGGTTGAACACACTGTTAGAGGCACAAAGTCCTGGGTTTGATATTTAAGGCCGCAACAACACAACACAAAAATAAACTTCAGTGGAGACCCAGAAGCGCCCTGTTTTTCTAATAACTGTTTCATGTGAGAATTTTTTTGTGGGTGGGTGGTGAGGTCAGAGGTCACAACCAGGTGTTTTCTTCAATTGCTCTCACCTTACTTTTTTGAGATAAGGTTTCTCACTTAACCTGGGCTTACTGATTTGGCTGGACTGGCTGACCAGCAAGCCCCCAAACCTTCCTGTCTGTTTCCCCAGCCTTGGGGTAATAGACACGTGTAAGATTCAGCTGTTTATGAGAGTGACGTGGATCTGAACTCAGGTTCTCATGTTTGCATGGTAAGCCCTTATAGACTGGACTCCCCTCACCCCACTTTAATCCATTTTTATGTTCTCTTCAGTTTTAGAGATTTTATTTTTTTATTTTGTTTTCTTTTCCTTTTTAAATTTTTTTAGGATCTGTTTTTATTTTTAATTTTGTGTGTGTGTTTCTGTATGTGTGTCTGAGCTCCCAAAGAAGCCAGAAGTGCGAGACACCCTCGGAGCTGGGGTTACAGGTAGTCCGGAACTCTCCATTGTCAATGGTAGGAACTGAACTCAGGTTTCTGCAAAAGTTGTATATGTTCTTTTTCACTGTTGACCATCTGTTCAGCTTTCTTTGATTTTTTAATTTTATTTTTAAGAATAATGTTCTTGTTAATTTCATGAGAACTTCACACAATATCTTCTTTTCATGATTCTTTTTCTTCTTTTTTAAAATTGTTTTTATTGAGCCATACATACATTTTTCTCCATTCCCCTCTCTTCCTCCCCTCTCCTCTTCTATCCTCTCCCATGAACCCCATGCTCCCAATTTACTGAGGAGATCTTGTCTTTTTCTCATTCCTATTTAGATCAATGTATGTCTCTCTTAAGGTCCTCATTGTTGTCTAGGTTCTCTGGGGTTGTGAACTATAGGCTAGTTTTTCTTTGCTTTATGTCTAAAAGCCACTTATGAATGAGTACATATTATATCTGTCTTTCTGGGTCTATGTTACTCACTCAATATGGTTTTTTTCTAGATTCATCCATTTGCCTGCAAATTTCAAGATGTCATTATTATTATTATTATTGTTATTGTTATT
>LOJH01044505.1:3590-14511 GCA_001685095.1 Ellobius talpinus | reverse complement strand
GAGGCTAGATATAATGGGCCAGGCAGTGCTTAAATGAAAAAAAAAAAGAAAAAACTGTTAAGTGAAATTGGGATAAGGGGCTGGAGAGATGACCTGGCAGTTAAGAGCCCTTGAGACTCTTGCAGAGGACTTAATTCTACTGATGTGGTGCCTCACAACTGTCTGTAATCCCAGTTTCAGGGGATCTGACACCTTCTTCAGGTCTCCTCTGCCACTGCATAACATGGGGCAAATACATACATGTAAGCAAAACACTCATACACATAAAATAAAATAAAAAATGATGAATATTATTGATTTCCCCTTCATATTCAAGTTCAAGACTTGGTATGTTATTGTTCTTATCCTCACCTTTATTTAAAATTATGAGGATTAGAGCCTTAATTTTGACTTGTTGAAATGCTGTATTATTGCAGATTTCTGCTTGTCATTTTTTGCCACTTCCTCAAATTCTGTACCTAAGGTCTCATACATTTCTTCTTAACTTCAAATATTTCTCATAGTTACTTAAAAGACGTTTCTGTTATTTCCAAGATCTATGTTGTCTATGGCTTTGTATCTATTGACTATTTTCTTCCTTAGTTACCATATTTCCCCATTTTTTTGTTTTTCCAGTAATATGTGATAAATATAAATGAGCAATATAATTTAGAGGCTCTGGACTTATTTTTCTTATTCTGAAGAGTATAAAATTATTTTCTGTATAGTAGCAAAATTCCTGATTTTTTATTCAGTAAATTTTCTCTTACACAATTTCCCACATATGAACAATATTTACTCCCCCTCCCCATATCCCTATCATTCTTCTCTATCCATGCCCCTCTCACAAATGTCACTCACTCATTCAAGCCTATCCCTGAGTTTTCTCATCCTCTGAGTTTCATCAGGACCATATATGGCTGACTATAGGTTTGGAACTCTCTGCTGGAGCCTCACAGGCTCAGCAGTGGGTATACAATCAGAGACAATGATTCTTCCTCTCCTAGGATTTATCAATAGTCAATATTTTGGCAGTAAAGGGTAAGCAAAACACTCAAACACATGAAACAGAAAACAAAAGGATGAACATTATTGATTTCCCCTCCACGCTCAGTAGGGCTTTGTTACAGATGCTTTAGCAAACCAATATTCTTTGTGTGTTAGTCAGCTCTCTGTTGCTAGAGTGGATACACAGCAGACAATCAGCTTAGGAAGAGGAAAGGTTTGCTTTGGCTAGCAGTGTTGGAGATGTCAGCCCATGGCTGAAAGGTTCCATCATTGGGGACTTGTAAGGAAGGCAGCACACCTTGCCAGGGAACATGTGGTTGAGCATAGCCACTCATTTCCCATTGGGCAGTTGAATGAGAAAGGACAAGACAAAGGTCTCATAGTCCCATTCAAAAGGATGCCTACAATGACCCATTCAAAAGGATGCCTACAATGACCTACTCAAAAGGATGCCTACAATGACCCACTCAAAAGGATGCCTACAATGACCCACAGCCTTTGCTTTCTAAAGGCTAAACTACTTCCTGATAGCACCATGGACTGAGGATCAAGCTCCTACTCCATAAGCCCTGAAACAGATTCAAGCTAAAAACTTTAGTAATCCCCTTCATTGTGCTATATAATCTTCATCTTTTCTTGGTCATTTCCAGCTCTTCAAACTCTTTTATATAAGTATTTTATAGAGCTGGGTAGTTAGCAGTGTCTGCCCTGTAAGCATAAGGCCCTGAGTTCTAGAACCCATGTAAAATATCCAGGCATAGTGGTGGTGCACATATGTAATTCTAGGTCTAGAGAGGCAGAGACAGGTGCTTCTCTGGGGCTTCCTGGCCAGTCAGCCTAGTCTAATTACTGAGCCCCAGGCCAGTGAAAGACCCTGGCTCAAGAAAAACAATGTGAAAGACTCATGAAAAATGATACTTGAGATTGTTCTCTGGCATGCACACATGTTCACATGTAACCCTACACACAAGTGCACATGCAAATGTTATATAGTATTATGTAGGAACAATACGCACTCTTCTAAGGGCATGCCCCCAATGACCTACTTCCTCCAACTAGGTCCTACCTCCTCTCTGTTATATTATCACGATAGAGATATCATAGGATCCACTCATTGTTTGGGTCAGAGTTCTCAGGATCCAATCACTTCCCAGCATTTGGCAACCAAGTCCACCACTATACAAGCCTGTAGGCGACAATTGATATCAAATAGCAATATTGACTCAACCTATACACACGTCTGCAGGCCACTTCCATGAAGGTGTGATTGTGGACACATGCATGCATATGTGTATAGATGGAGTAGTCAATGTTATTTGTTAATACACACACACACAGTACACACTACTTAGGTAAGAATGCAAATCAGTTTCTTTGTGTTTAATGACACTTCAGTTTTCCTTGAAGTTGTCAGCCCCCCTTTCAGTTACCAGTTGAACATATCTGTAACCTGAGGACTTAGCTGCAGCTTAAATCTCCTAGAAGCAGCCCTGACAAGGAGCTTGGAGACCTAGTTCAAAGGACAACAACTATCAGTCCTATTAGATTCTCTAAGCTTGCTCTTTCCAGTGCATTTATTGCCAGGAAGACACAGGATGTATACTACGTTACCCCAGCTTCCCAGAAACATTTTGCAGAAAACAATGACCTAAGGCTGTGCCTGCAGTTTCCATCTGTGTTACTCAAAGACAGTGGCATGAAGAATACTCTGCAGGACTTGTATTACCACCGCTGAAGACACTCTTCATCATACTGTTCCATATCTTACAGAAGGCCCATGAGAATGGCGCCCATTTCTCTTCCTTTTTAATCACAGGATCCCTTCTTCAAATAAAATATTATGTGGAAACTTAATGTCTAAAGTAGATCAATGTGGCTGAAATAGAAACTGGAGGCTCCTGAACCTTATCATCCCTCTGTCCTGTATTTTTTCCTGTCTAGCCATCCTTCTTAATCTTCCCTCCTCTAGTTCTCCTTTGTGATCTCTTAAGATCAATCTCCCATGGACATAGTATTAAAACCACTAGTTCAAGTCTAAGGCAGAGGGCATTCTGAGAATTTAGGGCTAGCACAGAATTCGTCTCATCAGACAAATGGCTGTGTTCGTTTTTATATTACCTGGATTTAGAGCAGTTCTTTGTGTTTCCTTTCTTGCCTTGAATTGAGACAAAATCCGCATATAGTAGGCGCTCACGATACAGTATTTCTTGTTGATCATTCTACATAGAACAAAAGAGCTGGCTTTGTTTTCCCATTAAATGCAAAGAGGTAAGTTGATCATCCTAATTTCAAGTGCACCACTTGTCAGAGAAAGCATGTGAGCCCATGTGCAAGTATTTATTCTCCTTCACCCAATAGCTCTGTTCTTTCTAGCCACTGTCGTCCTACCCTAGTCTACACAGTTTGATGTATAACTTTCATTAGGATGTGAGTAATAAACACATTGTGTTATTTTATGACCCCCCCACTCCCCCCACACAGAGACCCTTCCGCCCCAACACACACACAGAAACACACTCATACATGCACCATTCATTATCACTATGGTAAGAATGACTCCACCTGTACGCACCTCTGCAGTCCATTTCCATGGAGGTGTGTCCGTGGCTACATGCGTACAAACTTATTACCAACTTAGGTAAGAATGCAAACCAGGCCCTTTGTGTTTAATGACATTTTAGCTTTCCTTCGTTGTTCCCCCTACCCCCACTTTCAGTCACCAGTTGAGCGTATCTGCAACTTGGGGACTCAACTGCTGCTTAAAACTCCTAGAAGCAGCTCTGCACCATCTGCATCAGCATGTGTTAATATAGTCAACAACTCTCAACCCCAGAATGTTCTGTGGCAAGTAACCATAGCCTGCAACATGTCTGTATTGTGGCCCCACTCCCTGTACTGTATTGTAGGTTCAGGTTGCCTTTCATAGCCGATCACTACAAACATTGAAACAAACGTCCTTATACAGGTGCCTCTTCGGAGTTGTTTATCTGAGATGCAAGTATAGGAGCAGAATTTCTGGGCTATCACAGACACGTATACTTAATCCAACTAGGCATTGGCAGAACTGTTCCTGGAAGACTGTATCCATCTACCGTGCAGAGGGTCTCTGCTTCCCCAGATCCCTAACAACTCTTGGCATTATCCAATTTTCTGATGTTGTTCAGCTTTAAATATTTCTCTTTGCCGTTTCAGTTTGCATTCATTTTGTCCTTATTTCGGGTGAGTAGATATTCAGACGCTTGCTTTGGATTTCTTCCTGCCAACTGTCAGTGTATCATGCTTGTCATCATCCTGCTGAGACTGTTGCCTTTTCCTCGCTAAGTTTCAAACATTTATTATATGTTCAGGATTTGCCTGTAGAACTGCGATGTGAGCCTTACACGGGGTTAAAATGTTCTACCAGTATGAGGGTTTGGGTCCCCAGATAGTGATGCTGTTGGGAAGGGGTGTGGAATCCTTTGAACATGGGCATTAGTGGTGTACACGGGCCACGAGGGATGGGCCTTGAAGGTTCCACCTGCCTCTGGTTCCACCTGAGCACTCTGTATTTCTCTCTGGGCCACTGTGACTAAGCTCCGTCAGCCACCATGCCTTCCCTGGCATGAAACAGAGCCTTGTTCCATCAGAAGCCTTCTATCAGTATTCTGTCATAGTGATGAGAGAAGTAACAGATCCGGCAAACAATATTAAAAAGAGGTTTGTTTGTTTTTCAAGCAAAACTATTTTCAGGAATATTTCTCTCCTCAATCTGTTTTACTTAACCTGCGAACCCCAGATATCATTACATCAATATGCAATCAATGAGCTTTTCACAAGTCCTCCCACAGCTGTTGTGTACTTAATGCTTCTAGCATCCTGCACTTTGGGTCAGTTATCGCACAAATGCTCAATGACAACATGCGGCCTGTGGTGACCGTACTGCACAGCGAAGCAGCTATCTTTATAAATCACCTTTTTGGTTCTGTGTTTTGCTAATATTTTCCCCATTCTATGATACTGACTTCTTGATGGTCCTTATAGATGTCCTTAATTATGATATCTAACATGCTAAGTAATCTTAAGTTGTATACTCGGAAACATAGTCTTTCCATCTAGAATCTCCTTTTCTGCTCTTATCTTTGTCAGAGGCTCAAATATAAAAATTCTCTGCCCCAAAGTCCTTTAGAATAATGACGGAAGTGCTTATGTCTCTTGCAGAAAAAGCTGTAACAGTTAGGACAGCCACTTAGCCCCTTATTTTCCCCTCACCTGGATGGCAAGAGCCATAGGTTCATATATGAATGGTGGGCCCTAAGGGGTAGAGTCCTTATGGAATGTATATAAGCAAAACTAGCCTAGAAAATTCTCAGGGACCATGCCACATTGGAGGTCTCAATCATTTGAAAAGAGTTGGAATGCACTGGTTTTAGGGATGTCATATTCAGCTTGTACTTGATTGCTTCCTATTTCCTCAAATACCAGAATTGCTTTTATTTCAGTAAGGCACTTGTAGCAGAAAATATATAATCGAGAGCCTGCCACCCTTCACTCAGGAGGACGCCACTGAAGAGTATAAGGGTGGATATATTCACTTTTAAATTGTTCTGTCTCTCTTAATTTTTGTAGAACCTGAGTGATTGCTTTTGGGTGAATAAAAGGTACTTAATGATGTGATTCCACTGTACCACAGCTTCAAGCTGTCTCTCAACCATTCCACGCCTGCAGAAGATTCACTCATTGGCCCCAACCCTCTTCCCCACAGGGCTGGGAACTGGCCTAAGAATCCAGCCAACTCCGTTTATCCCAGGCAGCCAACAGCCCGTGGAAGCTGGCAGGTGTTGTAGGTACTGAGACAGTTCATTTTGATTGTCAACTTGAGGGGAGAGGGAAACAACTAGGAGACATTCCTCTGTCTAGGTCTGTGAGGACATTTCCGGGAAGGATCTCCCAGGGTAGGTGGGCATTTCCAGGAAAGATTGACAGAGAGAGAAGACCCTCCCCCAGAGTGGGTGACCCAGGTATAAAGATTTTTTTTACTAAAGTGTTGTAAAGTGCTGACTGTCTGCCTTCACTTCTAGTTCATACCCCCTCCTCTTACTCTTCCTCCCCTTCCTCCCCAACCCCTTCCTCTCTTTTTTTTCTACAATGCTTCTCTCACATCAGACCCCAGTTTGTCAGCCTTCCTAACCTTGACTCTCAATATCAGATTCAGATCCAGGCATAGGAGGTGTCCGACCTCACGGTCCGCAGTTACCTGGTTCTCGGCATCTCTAGCATGCAAACAGCTATTGTTGAACAATTTGGTTATAAGGGTATCCATTGTTTTAGCAAATTTTGTACAACCAGTTCAGTTTTCCTAGACATACATGCATATACACACATATGAAAAGAAGAAAAGTAATGAGGTAAGTGACAAAGGCAGATGAGAGTGAATTGTCACTTCAGGTTGACGCCTGGGGACAATTCTACACCTGCTCCAAGGGCCTATGGCTGAATCTATGACTCAGCAACCAGCCTTATCCTCCACCACCCTCAGACCCGCATCCTCAATGGGTCCTTCCTGCTCGATGCTCCTCCACACCAATGCCTTCAAATAAATCAATAAGTGGACAGATGAGCTAACTCGAGTATTAGAATATTTGAAAAGGGTGGCTCTCAAGACAACAGACGCAAGCAATAATCCATTTTGGCATGGGGTGAATTTGCTCTAACCAAAGGGCTATCACCGGTGTCAAAGACAGTTAGCATCACGCTGTTTGTGTATCTATTTCTTGTTAGCTCCCCAACACTGAGCAGTAAACACATTTCACAGTTTTGCAAACTTCTCCTAAATAAATATTTGAGCAGCTGTGCTAACCATCCCCCCACTCCTCCCATAGCTTTGCCTTGCTTTCATCCTCAAAACTTTTCAAGTTCAAGACCCCAGGACCCTAGGAGGAAAGAGCATTTTCTCTTTTGATCTCTTTTCTCTTCGCCACAGCTAAAAATACACATCTCTCCACCCCATCCTGTCAATTCCCCTGTAATTAGAAAGGCCGACAGTCTCACCTGCAGAGTCTCTACCCCAGAGGAGAACATGGGGAGTAGATGGGGCAAGTGGGTGATGAGGGCAGATAAAATTGGGGGGCAGAAGGATGTCAGGATCTTGTGACGAAAGTTGAGGCCAGTGAAAGGATGAGGCATATGTGAGAAAGGTGGGCTCCTCTTACTGGGGGATGAGTGAGGACTGGAAGGACCTTTCTCTCCCTCAAGATGCCCATTGCACATTGTTTTGTTTTTTTGTTTTTTTTATGATGGGTGTATGAACAGAACCGCATTCTATAGGAACTTTGCTGCCCTGAGATGGATTAAGGTTGGAAAGTCTGAATTGGCGCTAAAACAGATTTCAAATATATGATATGGTACTTTGAGTAATACTTTATTGGATTGCTATTTTTAAAGAATAACGAACATGTAAAAATTATAAAAAGTAAGAAATTTGACAAACACACACAAGAGATCATAGGTTCAATCCCTGGTTCTGGGATAAACAAAAAACTGCTACTTTAATAAAAAAACAGACTAGAAGATGGTGATTTTATTTATTTATTTATTTGTTTGTTTGTTTGTTTATTTTGAGACAGGGTTTCTCTGTGTAACAGCCCTAGCCACCCTGGAAGTAGCTCTTGTAGACCAGGCTGGCCTCGGACTCACAGAGTTCGCCTCTATCTCCCAAGTGCTGGGATTAAAGGTGTGAGCCACCACCACCTGGCCAAGATGGTGCTTTTTTAAAGCATGATTTTAACATGAGAAAGGCCTTTCAGTTGGAGACAATTTCAGATTAACCAGAATAAACCAGAGTATAATTAGTCAATTTTTAAAAACTGGATCCTCTTCTAGAGACTGAGAACACAGAAGGAAGTATTGCTGGGTCAGAGCACGAGCTGAGGGGGTGACAAGTGGAACTGAGAGCCAGCTATGGGCCAGACCGTGAGGGTCTTGTGTGCAGGTGAAGGGGTTGGCATTTCTCAGTCCCTCAGCCAGGGGGTTGGATACATGTGGCTACATGAGGTGTATTTCAGAGCAATCTCAAATCCATGAGATATCAGTATAGTATAATCTTCCTGGGGAATTTTCCAGCGTCACTTGAGAATCCTGGAGGAGGTGGTTAAGTGACTCTGCAAAGGCTGGGAAGTTCTAGGAAGGGGACTTAAGATGCTATTGTTTTCCTGAACCAATCTTGGGAGAGCTAGTGGATTCCAGGTTTGAGGGAGGCCTTCTGTGGGGACAGAAAGTAAAGTCACTCTATTATTGGTTTGTTAGGAGAGTCACTTGATAGCCTGCGTCAAGGGAGGGAAGGAATATTTGAGGCAGGAAGTGGTTTTCTGTAATGGTCTTGGAGTGTTGCAAAGAGAAGTTTCTCTGGTGTGGGGTGAGGGCTACACTTATCTATGGGTATGAGAAGAAACGCTTAGAATATAGTTAGTGATTGTGGTGGTCTGGTAAAGTGGTGGTTATGAGTCTTGCCTAAGATCTATGGCTTCTCTAGCCCTGGGTAGTTAGCTTGATTTCCAGTACCAGGCAGGATTTCTCTCTTGCTGAATGAGTCTTAAATTCCCTTATGAATGAGTCTTCAATTCCCTTATGAATGAGTCTTCAATTCCCTTATGAATGAGTCTTCAATTCCCTTAGAAAGTTGTTGGTTACCATCAAGGTATGCGGGCGCTACTGCACTGTGTGGCTCATAGATGTCTTACCTGGGCAGGGCTGTTGATTGTTTTCTTTCATTGGAAGCTTGCACTCAGGTACCATGCAAGGCAGATCTCAGGCAGGAGGCTTTCATCCTAGACTGTAGTTTAAAGACTTAGTTCTGTGATGCTTAATCTTGATCACCAACTTGATAAGATTTGTAATCACATAGGAGCAAATCTCAAAGAGGTTTAATTGATAGGAAAATGTCCACCCTGAATGTGGGTTTACCATCCCATGGGCTGGATTCCTGGACTGAATAAAAAAGAACGTGAGTGGGGCCCTGGCACCTCTCTCTGCTTCCTGTGAGAACACAATGTGACTAGATGTTGCGGGCTTTTGTTGCTATGCCTTCTCCGCCCCAGGGGATTATAGTCTCAGACTGGGAGGCAAAAGAAAGCCTTCTTGCCTAAACGGTTCTTGTCAGGGATTTTGTCATAGTAGCAAGATAAATAAATAAATATAAATAAATAAATTTAAAAAACAAGCTAATGCAAGTTATTTCACTAAATAAATAAATTTAAAAAACAAGCTAATGCAAGTTATTTCACAAATTTTATTTGAGCTGTAGGTCAGACGAATATGGACACGAGGTCTGATTTGGTTTGCCGAGGTCACGTGGGGCTCCAGAACAGGGTATCCTTTCTTCATGTAGGACTTTCTAACTGACCAGCTTATTTTATGTTGCTCTTCCTTAGAGCTCAGAGTATCTCTGTTCCCATCAGAAGCAACTGCTCTTAGGCCCACTGCAAAGCTTCCATGCAGGACCCTTGTTTGTTACTTTCTTCTCCTAGGTTTACCCAGTTGCGCTCCCCACTGCAATCCTGCATCCTGAGACCTGTGTTTTTCTGTTTGTGTAATTTTCTTTATCTTATCTCCTGCCACATGGCCAATAGCATCCCAGGAATCCAAATATGCCTTGTAGGCTTAAAAATAGCTTTATTCTGTCCTCCCGTTGGAATTATAGTTCAGCTGGGAATTTAATTCTGAGTGAGAAATAAATTTCTTTTAGAATCTTGTCTTCTAATGTCACATGTGGTTATTGAGAAGTCAATTGTTTTTTTCTGATTTTGTGTCTTTTGATGTGACTTTTATTTTCCTTTCTGGAAGCATTTAAGAGATTATCTTCAGTCCTGTGGTTTTGAGATTTCACAAGAAACCTTGATGGGAGGGCTTTATTCATTTATTTTGTTGGGCAATCTGAGCCATTTCAATCAAGGAGCACATATATTTCAATTTCAATTCATAGAAAATGTTTCTGGAGCATGTATTGGATGACCACTTTCTGCTTATGTCCTTCCCCCTCTCCAATATATACTAGATAACTCTTGGACCTTTTGACTTGTCCTGGGAATTTATTTCCTAGTTTTCATCTTTGTCTTCATTTGGGGAGATCTCTTGTGTTTGGTCTTCCAGTGATGCTGTCGAAGCCTTACTTTCAGCTCCCACCCTTTTCTATAATTGCATCCTACTTGGTTTTGCATGTATACTGTGTTTCCTGATATTAAAGAATTTGAAAAGGTCTTTTGTTGTTGAAGATTTGTTCTGCTCTGGCCATTTTCTTCCAGCTTTATTTTTCTCCTGTTCAGTTCTGTTCTACACCTGCAAGGTGTAGAACACTCTCTAATTCAAATTAGAGAGTGCAAGGGAAGGAAGAGGGGGCTGAGGGAGGGGAGCAAGAGAGGCAAGTAAAGGAGAGAATCAAATCAAAATATGTCATAAGCATGTGTGAAAGTGTCACATGAAACCCATTGTTTTGTACAATTAATAGATATTAAATCAAAAAGAAGAAAAAAGAGCAAGGTTTTTAAAATGTTCAGAAGTTGTATATGTATGTATGAGCATAGGCGTGTATGCAAGAGTATGTATTTGGGGGGAGAATTTATTACCTGACTTCAATGCAGAGTGATCAAACACCAAGAAGAATGTAGATCATTTTTTTTCTATTGTAGATGAGGAGACATGGGAATTCAATTTTTTTTTGAAAAAAATCTTTTTCTCTCATTGTTATTGTTCCTTCTATATCCAGCTCTTCTGATTTTTTGGAGTAGGTGGAAGGTGGGAGCTAAGGTAGTTCTTCTTCTTTGTGTCTCTTGTTTAAGACACAATGTTACCAGCTTCTGGTTGTTGTTTTTGTTTTTAATTTTTAGTTTTTTGAGACATGGTTTCTCTATAGCTTTGGAGCCTCTCCTGGAACTAGCTCTTGTAGACCAGGCTGGCCTCAAAC
>LOJH01044503.1:0-13432 GCA_001685095.1 Ellobius talpinus | reverse complement strand
TCTCTCTCTCTCTCTCTCTCTCTCTCTCTCTCTCTCTCTCTCTCTCGTGTTTCCCAGGCACCAGGTGATACTGAAGGCTGCTGTTTACATGTGTAGTTAGGCTAGGTTTCTGGTTCTCCTATGCCTTTCATGTCAGACTATGAGTGTTGTCCAACAGTTGCCAAAGCTTCTACAGGGTGCAGCCCAATCTTTATCTTCTCTCTTAGAACATGAATCTCTTGAGGATAGTGTGTGTATGTGTGTGTGTGTGTGTGTGTGTGTGTGTGTGTGTGTTAAGCAGGGTCTGGAGCATGGTTATATTTTTAAGACAGGTGAAAAAAACATAGCCAATAATCTTCTCAAGTGATCTAACACCCCCCCAAAAATGAAGTCCATTAGGAGGTTGGTCCAGTCAAAAAAAAAAAATTCAAGACAGTGCTCCAGAATCTTAACTTATTCTTTACTTTATTTTAAAAGATCAGTTAACACGGAAAAAAGAGTTTATGAAAATGTGTGGCCATTATTTCCTGGGATGAGACCCAAATAGAGTAACCCTGGTGAGCAGACGAGACAGGCTTTGAACACATTGAAGCCTATAATAGAGTATCATAAATAAAAAGCAGCTAAGTGCAGAGTGACTCAGAATATCTTTCTGACTGAATTGTATCAATTTCATCTCTGCCCCATATACACACCCACAGCACTGAACCTAATATTTTCAAAACGCCCAGCTTTAAATAAACTATTTAGAACATTGGGTTGAGGCCAGGCATTGCTAAATCAAAGGGTGCCAGTTCCCTCCATGCCAAACAGAAAAATAATCCCCTTAGAACCAGGAATGAAGATGGCTGTGGAATAGCTGATGAGACTTTTGATATCAATTCCTGTCATTTTGGGTGTTAGTGTAGTGAACATTTCCTTCTCAGAGTGGAGGAGGGTTTTGTAAACTGTGAAGGCTGTGGATTTAGAGTTGGCATTAGCAGACCCTGTCATGAAACAAACTTCTCTTTCAAGTTCTCCTCACGATGAAGAATGGTCCTTGAATGTTTCATTGCTAATCTTGGGATCACGGATCTCTCTCTTCTATGCTGAAAAAAGGTGTGCTTCATCTCCCTTCCATCTTCGTAAATATCCTCTTGGGAGAAAATGAAATGAATAAGAATTGAGAAATTGCCGTTTGGCTTCAACAGACATTGCTTGATTAAAGATTTGGAAGGTGTTGTGAAAATACATTTAGTCCTCTGACAGTCTTGCAAATGAAGCTCAGCAAATAGGCACCAGAGTACTGATCAAATACTTGTGAGGGAGCTTTACACAGATGACAGGCCCTGCTAATGAAGCCTGGATTGGCACAATATCTGATTTGGCATGCCCTCATGTTCAGCAGGTAGAAGTCAGTCAGTGTCAGGAGTTTGGAGATGCCACCTCTTCAGCATAATGTCTTTATTACATCTTATGATTTAGTCTGGCTTAAATTATTGTGCTCACAGTATGCATTTTATTTATAGAAAACATTATCCCATCTCTTACAGGATTAGAATGTTAAATGATTTTATGAGAGAAAAAAGTCCTTGTGTCATTTCATTAAGTGGTTGGCTAAGACAATCTCCCATTGTTACTGAACAGTAAATTTGTACACTACCAATTACTCCAGTTACCCTGCTAGATGACTGCCAAAATGAAACACATTAAACACAAAAAATATCATTTATTTCCAGTATTCACAGAAAACAAAGGTTAGAAGCATGTTTCTTTATTGAGTTAAAACAGATGTAAGTAGCAAAGAAACCACATACTTAAGTGACAGAAAAGAATGTTGAGATAACTTTTACATTTTAGCAAGTATTATAGATTCATGTAGAAAATAAACATAGGAGTTTTATTTTCTGAGTCTAGGGACTAAAGCTAATAGATAAAAGCAAACATTTCTACAATTAATTTGTCAAACAGATTTTGATATTTAATTTAATAATACAGCTAATATTGCAATTCATATGAGTTTTTTCATCTAAAGGCAAGTTAAAATGGATAGAAATAAGATTTAGGCAGTTTATCAATTCATTCAATTATTAAGAATGCAATTAAACTACTAAATTAGTTAACTTTCTATTTTTTCTAAATCTAAAGTCAGTGAGAAATATCAGATAAATTCTGTTCACCAAAATACAAGTTCTGATGCATTGAGTGGACTTCATAGTAAAAGCTAATATAAAGTCTCTCTCCACAATGAGAAAGGAATTTGTATTTATACAACTTTGTCCTGCAGACCTGAGATGAGAAAGGGGAGAAATTAAAGTAGTCATAGTTTACCAACAATTTATTCTTAGTACTTTAAAACCCATATTTATATTTAAACAGAAAGTTTTAATTTAAGAAAACATGAATGTTTTGTGTTGCTAGCATTTCTATTCTACTTTCCTGATCTGGCTTTTTAATTAAATCCTCTTAGTTACATCAAATAAATTTAGGAAGTCACTTTTCCCATGGAAGTAAAATAACATTTTTTTGTATATTTCATGATCCAATTTTCTGGTGCTAATGAATGACTTTTATGTTAACTTTTCATATCAGTCACTGTTTTATGAAGTAGGATTATTCATAAGCATTCAGTCAATATTTTGCATTCTTCAAAAGTATTGATATTACCAATTTTATACATGCTATATTGATGATTAGAGGAACCTAACCCTGATAGGAAGCTCCAAACAAATGATTACCAGATATTTTTAGATTAATTTGCCATATGTAAGTGTAAGCTTTAAGAGAACTAAATGTCTACTAGAGGAATCATCACATTTTCATATTTGTGTCCTTTTCAAATGTTTAAGGGGAAGGGACTTTCTTTTTAAATGTATAATAACACATTTTGTCTGTGACAATAAACACGTACAAGCTACCATCTTCAGATACTACTTTGCATTTTGAAATGAACTTCATGTAGTTTATGTCAGTTTAAAAACTAATATGTAAAACTATTGCCATCACACTGTGTGAAGGAGACCTTAGAGTAATGTGCAACCCAAGTCAGTGAGTGTCAAAGAACAACAGACTCTAGCCCAGATCTTCCTGGCTCCAAATCTTTTACTCTTAACTGTAATTATGATGTAGCTCCCCAGAGTGACTGTATCAACCCGTAATGAAATGCACCTTTGTGAGAGTACATTCAGGCAGTGATGACACAGCAGGTTGAGTAATGGCACTGGCTGTGGTTTACAGTCTCAATATGTATGTGGGACTATTCTGTGGTTCACATGCTTCAGAAATATGTGGACCTTTATTTTGGAAGTGCTATCCTATTCGATAGGATGTGTGCATTGACATTTTTGTAGGCAAACTAAAACTTTGATTTCAAAATATTTAGAAACCATATGAAGATTATGTTTGTGGATGGATTAATTGACTTGTTATATTGTTTTGACATTAAAAATTTTCACCTGATATATTTTATTCATATATTTATTTATTTTTCTATGTGTTAGGGTGTTGGGCCTCATTTAGTTCACTTTGGCCAGAAAATTACTACGTAGTTGAAGCTGGCCTTGAAATTCTGATCATCTTGCTTCTACCACTATGCCCAGTTTGAGCCTGAAATTATTTGGTAGGTCATATCTGAAGGTAACTCTAGAAGAAATATTTAAAATAGTATCCTTAATATTAACAATAAAACATTAAGCTTTCAATTTGAACACCTAAAGTAACAACTTCATTTTGATTCTTTAGGACTGAAAAAGTCATCTAGAATCACATTTTATCAGGATAGAAGTATAGAGCATGTTTTATATCTGAATAAGTATAACATGTGCAAAATATGGATAACATATGCCTCATATCAAAATATGTATAGCATATGCAGAGATATAGGCACAATAACGAATATATATCCCATTTTTATGAAGTGTGAGTGTGGCAAGCTCACACTTCAAATTAAAATCACATACTTCTCTTTTTAAACTTGGATACTGCCTAAATTTTTATCAAAGTATAAGTTGCTTTTATAAGTAGTTCTCAGACATTGCATGACAGTGTCCAGGCATCAAACTGTGATGCAGATGACAGGCAGCCCAGGTGTGGGATAGGCTTCCTGAGCAGTAACAGCTAGTTTGGAAGGAATTGGGCTATATCTCATCTTTCTTGTCTAAAAGTTCTGTTGCCATTAGCAAAATCTGCACACTTTCTCTCCCCAATTTCAAAAGTCAAATTCCATATTAAGCCAATGTGAGTGACAAATCTTTACAGTGTATAAGAGCATTCTCCACAGCATTTCCCCTTTTTTTCTTTTCAAATCAAGACCCTGAATCTAATCTCCTTCCTTTATCTTTTTTCCTGACTATTATCTATAACAGCTTGCAACCAATATGCTAAATAAAGGCAAACATCCATAATCCATTTTTTGGCAATGTGGGCTTAGTTTTCTAGGCTACTTCCTGCTAATTGGGGGCACTGATAATCTTATTGGTACTGAAAGAAAATTTAGGATTATGGTCTAGTCCTGACTGGAGTATTCTGTGAGGCTGAACTATCTCAACAACTAGTCGTAAAGCTGTTCTGGATGTAGAACTCAGAGGAAATTGTAACAGGGATGCTCTGAAACATTGGATCATCTGGGCCATCCATTCCCAGAGGAGATTTTTCAGGGTGTCTTCCTTGATCAAACCTTACTTTACTTAACCAAGAGTAAACCCCCAGCCTTTCATTTCCTGTAAAACAAAAGCAAAACCTCTTCTCCAAAGTAACATATCTTTTGATTTAAAGTCAAGGCGTTTTCAAAAAATATAAGTTGGATTAATCCAGCATCATTTATAATCAATTGTCTTTCATCAGCTGTTGCTCCTTCCTTAGCAGTCAAACAATTCAAAGACAGCACAATAACATACAGCATCCAGCAGATTCTCTGTTTATTTTCCATCTTTACATGGCTTTTTTCTTACTCTATTTCTTTTATTTTTATTTTTTTTGTTTTTTCAAGACAGTTCAAGACAGGTTTTTTTTTTCTGTGTATCTTAGGCTATCCTGGAACTCACTCTATAGACCAGGCTGGCCTCAAACTCACAGAAGTCCACCTGCCTCTGCTTCCCAAGTGCTGGGATTAAAGATGTGTGTCACCACATCTAACTACTCTATTTTTTAAGGAACTTTCTTTATCCTTTTTCTTTTCTCTCCCAAGCCTATGTATATTTTTAAGCACACTCTAAGCCATTTAGATTTTTTTGGTCTGAATTTGTCTTTACTGCATATCTCTCTTTTTCTGACCAAATGAGTCTTAAGTCTGCCAAGCAATATGGCTATAATTAAAGCTGCAGCTTTGGTGGCTAGCTCTGCCTCATTCCTTAGCTTTCTGAGAGTCTAACTTCATGGAGGAAGATTAGTAGGAGCCATGTTTATTGCCACAACTTTGTGAAATTTAAAGGTTCATGCCATCACCAAGAAGCCTGATGCTAGCTGCTGATAAAAACCATTTGTTTGTTGGCAGAACCTCTTAAAGAGAGCTGTGAAGGTTTTGCCACTAATGCTGAGTCAGAAAGCCTCTTTTAAAGGATCCATAGCTCTGCTTACCATGAGCAACCATAGTCTACCAGAGAAAAGAAGTTTACCAAGAAGCTACACTTGTCTTTGTTCTTGTCTGTCTAGAATCCTTTTCTTTCTTTCTTTCTTTCTTTCTTTTAAATCTTTCTCAGGCTTTATGTAGAAATTCTTGCCAAATGTTTGGGCACTATTTGTAAACCAAAATTGTACTTTTGTTTCCCAGTCAACTATACCCAAATAATCATAAAGAAACTATATTAATTGCAACCCTATTTCACCAATGCCTCAGGCATATTCCTAGCCAACTCTTACATATTATGTTAACACATTTTTTTAATCTATGTATCGCCATGAGGCTGTGGCTTACTGATAATATTCTGGCATCTTTCTCTTTCAGCAACTACATGACATCTCTTTGACTCTGCCTACTCTCTCTCTCTATTATCCATATATATATATATATTCAGATTTCCAGCCTGGCTTTACTCTACTATGTCATTGGCTGAAACCGCTTTATTCACTGACCAATAAAAGCTACACGTATGTTTACAGAAGGACATCCCATATCATCTTCCCCCTGTCTAATTAAAAAGAAAGGTTTTAACTTTAAGATAAAAAATTATATATTCAAAACAGTTATCAAGAAAAAATTATAGTTACACTATTTATTCCATTCATGTTTGGCAAATTAAAGAAAATGCTCTATCATCTTTCCTAACTTTGTGAGTTTTGTATTTAATTTATCTTTTATCATATCTAAGGAAAACTATAATTACAACTATTTCATCTTCAACTCCATCAAGGATTTAAGAAGGATATAATATTTCTAAGTAAATAGGAAATGTATTGTGAGCAACTTCCATAATTCTAGTATTAATAGAGACATCTCACTGCCTGGACAATCACCCAAAGTTCTTTTGCAATGTCAAACTCTCAGTTCAGTTTCATTATCATCTTAGATACTCATGAATGTAGCATGGTTTTGTTAGAATTTCTATTAATTCCATTTACCAATAAATGCAGCTTTCTCTATCTTTCAATTTGATTCTTATTATCACCATTTATTATCAAACGTAATCCAAACCTCAAAGTGTGGTTTAACCATTCATTATTTTGTCGATTACAGATTTTTAGAGATAAATTTAAAACAAATCACAAACACAATATAATTAAATTTGAGCATCAAACACTTTCTGTAGAAATGAATGAGGCAGATTCACTTTAGCAAAACTGCTTTTAGTGACAGCTGGAGCATTGGGTTTGGCAGATGCTAACTTATGAAACCTGAAATTCACTGACTGGCTTGTCAGTGTTTGCTTCCCTGAGGAATAAAATGTTGACAGAGTGGCGTCAATGCTAATAAGTTTTTGAATGTAGAAATGGGGATTTCCTAGGAGGTGCTTGCATTCTATAAGTACCTTAGTACATTGGCTCGGTCCTCCAAACATTTCCATAAAATCACAGCAAATCTCACATTTCATTCAAGATTTTATGAAATTATATAATATTTGAACAGATAACAAAGAAGCAATCATTATCAAATATAGTCTAAAATTTAGTACACCCCAAACTTTTATAAATGTAGAAAAACCTGGTAGTGACAACATTGTCCACAATTGCATTATATCAGACTGCATAACAATCAACATCTCTCTAACATTTAAAATACAGACTACTGTCCCAGAGTGCCTTGGTAATGAGGTTATTGTCATGATAACTTTTAGTCATTGACACACATTTACTATGGCAAAATTAAATTATGTAAAGAATGTAGTCTTTTTAAATTGTTTGAAAATAGAAAAATACTCTAAATATTATGGTTTTATCGGAAGTAAATCATGTATACATCTAATTATTTTGGAAATGGAAGAAGGGGCATCTTAGTACTGTGTGAAGCCTAATGAAAAGAGTTGTAACTAAGAGAAGAATTTGCTTTGGCAAAGGAGATTTGTTAGTGGAGCCACAGTACCAAAACCTTTCAGGACTGCCGAGTAGAACCCCACTTTTAAATATAGCACTATTAAAATCACACGAGTTAAATATACAATTGTATAAATAAAAATCATCAGGGAAATACAAGAATTATTATATATAAATATGTATATATAAATTTATATATGCATATGATTTTTTAAATATAATTTAATCATTTCTCTCTTTGACATTTAAATAGAAGTTAGTTCATTCTACAATTTGAATTAATATTGTAAAAACATCAGGGTTATGTACCCTTTTATGATAACAAATGAAATGAGCCTGTAGCTCATTGCACCTGAACTGTCAGAACTCATCATTTTAATGTAGCACTGCCTTCAGAGTAAAGTTTGCTAGAATGGTGACCAGTGAAGGGAACTGTAAAGTATCTCAGTATTTCTAATCCTCTGACATTAGATATTGGATTCATGAAAGTGTACACTCTGTAATACATGTCACTTCCTTCTGTTCTCCCTTTTAGTTTTATTTGAGTGGTGTCTGCCACGTGTGAAGTAACTTCCAGAGAACAAGTTTCCTGGTAGTTTACTAATTCATTACTCATAACAAAAAAGAGGTAGCACTACAGGTGCAGAGGAGAATAGTCTGCTCTGGTAAAAAAAATAGCAAATCAAAAGAACTAAAGCATTTTCCAATGTTGATAATTTCCTAAATTCCCTGGAAATGTCTATGTACAGCTGTGGTTCTGGATCTATTCCAAAGCAAATTCCCTTTCTTCTCCACCTTCTGGCAGGTAGACAATACTGTGGTGAGGATGGAGCATGTGGCCAGAATGGCATGTACTCTTATTTCCTGTGATACAAAGGTTTGGGAGAAACGGTCAAATTTTCTGCAGCTTATCCTTGTTTTTCAAACCCATTTGAAAGTAAAAGAAGTTAGCTAAGGAAAAATATTAGACTTTTGATATTTTAGTCTCAGAGAAGACTTTTGTAGGAAGAAAAACTGACACTGTGTGATTTATTCTCATATTAAGATTGTAAAGAGAACAAGAAGTACCAAACTCAATCTGTTGCTATTTCATTACTTACACTTATTCATGTTGCCCTCTTTTTCTGAAATCTGTATCTGCGAGCTTCAAAATAGGAACACAGAATCATCATAAAGACTCACAGACTGAACTTCAGCAAAGTAACTTCTTAATTTAGTGGTAATTACATGTTTTAAAATGCACTTGCCATTTTTGCAGCGTATTTTCAGAATAGATGATTTTGTTGTGTGCTGATAGTAAATCATCATGGCTTGCTTAAGCTTTGATAGGTGGGAATCTATTTAGCTGTACTTTTAGAAGCTTTAACTTTAAAAGCATTAGATACTATTTTTCACATCAGTACACCAGTTTTAAAATGTTAGTTCTTAGTTAAAATAACCTACTGGACTTTAAATGTTTTATAGATATAGGCCATTGTACAATTAAATGAAATATTTTCTTTACAAATAGAAATTAAAATCGGAATTAGCCCATTTGCTTTTCTAATGTCTGATGAATGAAATAACTTCAGCCTACTTTACTTTTAAGTAATAAAATCAACTATAAAGGGAAATATGTTTTTGCCAATTATTTTTAAATACCAATATCTAAAGGTTTTCTTCTGAAATAGGTGCTGTTTGATACATAAGGGATCACCTTGTAATTCAAAATGCCTCATTTCACGGTAGTAGAGATTATGAAATAGTACAATCTAATTTGGTTGCTTCATACCAGACAAAACGAACACAGAAGGATTCTTTAGATAACAGTTGATTTACAGTGACAATACATCCAATAATAGAGTAAGGTAATCTATGGGCCTGTGGACTAGGCACATATGTACAGCTAAGTTTATCCACACTAGTGAATTCATAATTATGGCAACAGACCTATTGTCAAAAGGATTGTTTTACTGTGTTAAATGACTTTGTAAGGCCTCTCTAAACTATGAAGCATAGAAAGTATAAATAAATTTAATTGCAAATGGGGTCATATAAATAGTTTTCATCCTAGGTATTAGACTACATTCTGTGTTCTTAAACACGGTCCCTAACCATTACAAATCTAGTGGTTCACTTATTAGGACAAATGACTTTCCCATAAAAACAGGTGGCTGCAGGCTTAATGAGCTAATACTGGAATTCGAAAGGAAGTACTGCTTATTTGTGGGTCACATGACTAATGTGAACACCTCCTTTGCTTTCTCTTCAAAGTTAATGTGGTTATCTTAAGCTACTTTTCCCAGATTCTAACAGACTTTCTTTGTCACAATCATCTGGGAAACACTAAAGTTGAATCTTGGCACAAACTCCCATTGCTAGTTTCAGTCTCATCAAGAAAGAGGCTAGTTTCTTTGATATCACACAGAACTGGTAAATTCCTGTCTAATGTCCTCTTCACAGACTTGACAGTGCTTCTGTCTTCTGATGCAGGAGAATCGCTGTCGCTAGAACTAAATAAAACAATTCTATACAGTTCTCCAAAGGTAAAGTGAGTGGAATATCAATGTTATTTCTTCAGGTCAAAAAAGTAAGTATAGCAAGGAAAAGATAGTTATATAGGCCAATACTTGGTATATACAGTAGGATTTCACATAATTTCACCTTAACTTTCATGGTAGCTGATGAACAGGTCTGTTCACCAGGGACTGTATGGAGCTGAAACCTAATTTCGTATTGGAGGCTGAGTGATCTTGACCTATTAATGTACTTTTTTCCTTTGTGTTAGTTTTTGAATCTGAGGTGTTACACTCAGCAATTTAGCTATAAAGTATCGGGTTTCATAATTTACTTTGTAAATGTTTAAATCAACAAAGTTGACAATGTGGTATTATTTTGTAAAATATTAAATATGAATGTTAACCCAAGGTCCCTTTTAATTTGAAAAATACATATTTAAAAAGAAGATTTGTAATCTAAATACACTTAACCACTAGAGTACAGTTTAATGCTTGGAGAGTAATTAACTCTGACCTATAACACCATGATGATCACTAACAGAATATTTAAGCCACTGATTACATCTGAATCATTTGTATGGTCACCTTAGTTGGTAATTTCTTCTTAAATATAATGAAACAATTTTTAAATTAAAGGATGTTTATGGATACATATTGAACAGGGTATGACCTAAGGGGCTGTTTACATAATCTAAGCTATATATTTTAAGTACTTAATGAATATTAAGGAACTATAAACTATGAAGTTTATGGAACTACGTACTCCCTTGAAATCAATTTACTCTACAGTAATGGCATATCACAGTTCCTAATAGGGATTTCTGAAAAACGACAAGGTGCTTAAGTGTATGTGGTAGCATAATATGCATTTGGTAATATATATTCTTATGCATTGATTAAGGTCTTGCTAAAAAGAACATACTCTCGTTGCAGATTCATTCTAAATTACAGGGTCCTTTGTTAATTTTCAAAAAGACTTTTTTATGTACATGTTGAACCAACATTTTTCTGATTTCTCTCTAAGTTAAAAAAATATTTTTTCCATTTTGTTCAACATTTTGGTAATTGGAAATGAACACATTGTTTGCCTAATAATAGTAAAGAAAGTTCAACTAATTCCTATAATACATTAAATATTACAAATGCTAATTGTAGTGTAGCATTAAGTATGATCTATGAAACACAAGAGAACAATGATATTCTATATAAGAATTGCCTTTTTCAAATATTTTCTCTTATTTTCAATTAACTGTTCACCTATCAAATTTCAAGTTGTCAGTGTAAACGGGAAACATATTTGTTAGAATAGATTATTATTATAAAATATTCATCACCAAATAATTGGATATGTTCAGTTACCCTTATTACTTATATTTAAGCACAAACAGAATTTTCATAGTTGAAATCAAAGACTGCGTTTCAGGCAAGTCAATTATTAAAAACATCAAGGTCTATCAAGTGAGGATAGAAACACATTTCTCTTAGAATTCACTACTGTTTTGTTAATGCAGTCAAGGGCATTTGTTTTCGTCTCTACCATGTTTGATTCTTTTACCTGAAAAATAAGTAAAACTATGAATCTAGTTTCTGTGTCTCCTACACCAATTTTTTTAGAAAAGCATCCTTCCAAGGTCCTTTTACTTAAGAACCAGAATCCTACTTTAATTTCAGTTCTTCAGTTTTATTCTTTTACATCTAAACAATGTCAAATTGCCCATATAAGACTGATCTTGTACAGTCTGGCTCATTTTTAAGTGTTCGTTTATCTTTGTGGATCCAAGATAAAACTGTACTGAACATAAAAGACAATATTAAACATCATGGTATAATCAAAGTAATGTCATTCTTACAACCAAAATCTATAACAAAAATTTTAATTCATTACTTGTCATTCCTGAATATTTATGTGCCCACATCCTCAATTCATACATTGAAACATAGTTATCAATGTGTTGGTACTATGAACTTTGACCTTTAGAAAGTGATTCAAGATGATTGCTCTTATGAAAGGGATTTTGGGTCCTGGAATGACTCAGTTGGTGAAGTGCTTGCCTGTGGTGAAGACCTGAAATAAGATCAAAGCCCATTGTCAATATCTGTTGCACACTTCTATAAGTAAAACACTGAGTTAATGGAGAGAGAAATGGATTTCTAAGGATCTTCAGCCAGTCAGTCTACCCTGACCTGCAGCAAGTTCTAATGAGAGACCCTGTCTCTACAAACAAAACAAAACAAGCAACAACAAAGCATGGAGAAGTATGATTGAGGAAGAAAGTCCACCGTCAATGTCTGCTTCACACGTATGCTATACACACTTGTGCACTCTTATGCATACAGCACATGAGCCACAAACACCAAACAAGCAAACAAATAAGTCAGTAATGGAGATTCTAGGCAGTAAGCTAGAATGTCCCTTCTACTGAATGGTAAACCAGAGAAATGTTTTCTGCTGAAAAGTCAGCATTCACCAGAGACACAGGATGTATCAGCAAGTTGATTTCGGCCTTCCCAGTCTCCCAAACTATAGGAGGAGACTTTCTGCTTGGTAAGTTCTATTATGATTTGGTATGTATGATTACAACATTTGTTTTTTTAAAAGATCAAGTTGACTGAAAGAGCTAACCATTTGAAAAACCTTTGAGAAGAGAGTTGTATTCTAGTGAAGGCACCATACTGTTTTGACAGTTAATTTCAAAGTCTACTTGCTTTCTAAATTTAAATCAACAAGTTGTATCTCTCTGTTTGCTACTCTTTCTCTTTGCATTTGCTAAACTCCCCCAGTTCTGTTTAGCTTTAAACTGAAAATCAGTTTCCTTCATTTCCACACATGCCCAGAGTCCTAGGCCAAGCACAGATCCAAAATATCTTGGCTGTTGGGTTCACCACACTGATCACCGTTTTCTTTCTTTCTTTCTTGCTCTGTGAACATTAGCATGCTTTCCTCAGTTTTTCTAATTCTGAGATTTCCAGTTAATAGGAGGTGGTTTCGAATGCAGCATTTTGTTTTGTTTACTGCATTCATTACGCTTGACTTTTTCCAAGATTTTGCTCCTCACATGGAAATTGTATCAACTGTCAGTTCTTTACAATACATTTTATTCATTTCACTGGGAGTGAAAGTGCTACTGTATACATTTTGGAATAAATAGAATAATCGCTGCCCTGAAGGGATATAATAAACAACATATTGGAGACTGGAAAGAAATAGATGAACTTTTCTCATGAATCTCAGAATCTACTATAATTATCTAGTTTGTAGCACACATGATTAGGTATAGTATGAGTTTTAATTATTATTAGATAGGTGGCTGGAGGAAGAGCATATGCTCAGCTAAGTTATTTCTGTAACAGTGAATGACTGAGAAGAACAGAGGCAGGGAATGGCAAAAAGCAGAATAATCAGGGGGATACTCTGGCCTTCTTGCTCTGCCCTTACATGATTTGGGAGTTACAGGGGCACTACAGTACACTTCAGAAAACCATTTCTTACATATTTTCAAGTAATTGTAGAA
>LOJH01044501.1:938-13780 GCA_001685095.1 Ellobius talpinus | reverse complement strand
TCTTTATTAACCAATGAAAGTAACACATAGACAGATGACCCTCCTACACCACTAGTATATCACAAGACACGATGCCTAGAGCAGAATATAAGCCGAATAGAATGTTACTGTGTGCCAGATCTGTTATGAGATGCAAAGACCACCAAGAGAAGAGGTACCACTCACAACCAAAACCGACATCACACACACACACACGCACACAGATGTTGCGTTAATTTAGGACTTGCAGCAATGGAAGGATGCATAGCGTGGTAACATATGGAAAAGGAACCCTGGCGTTTCCTGGGGAAAACGGGTGGCAGAGGCAGTGACCACTAAGCACATGCAGAAAGAGTGAGGCTGGACACAAGGGAACTCTGCCAACTCGGTTGGCTGCTGCAGGAGTGTTGGATACTGGAGCACAGGGGATGGGCCCTGGGCTTCCTAACAAGTTCCCTAATCTGCAGGCTAACCACTGTCCGAACCAGAGCCTGTCCCAGTTTGTGACCACCGGAAAACAGACTTGACTGTGCCTTTTGGCAGGACTAGCAGAGAAGCCCAGCTAGGCAGGCTCAGTGTCCTCCCAAGTCCCCAGCCCCAGGAGAACATGAGGGTATGGGAAGCCCTGGCTTTTCTTGTAGGTCAGCCTTTTGGGAGAGTCTGAAACTCTGCAGTCAAAATAGACAGAGGACACTGGGAATCCTTGCTCCTGGGACCTCACCCCAGCAGGGTGAGAAAAATATTTAGTAGTTTGGAACTGTCTGTCCATGAAGAGCTGTAGAAAATGTAAAGTCTGGACAAGGCCTGAGTCATGTTAGCATAGGCCTGGTTGGCTGCACATCTCCCAAAGGTGACAGGAGCCACTTACGAATGAAGGGCAAGCCAGTTGGTGTTCAGTGCAGTAGTGATCTCAGACTTCTCAGTCTTCAGAGCCATGCTCTGGCTGCTGAGTGTGGCAGCCCCCAGGAGCAGCACTGCTGCCCGCACCATGCAAATCCACAAGTGAGTGAAATATGACTGGGGTTCAGAGTGGCCTCTCTGAGAACCAGTAGGAAGCCACTCCTCCCCGTCTCAGCAGCCAAGCCCCATGTCGGTCCTAACACGACTCCAGGAAGTCAGGATGAAGCGTTGTGTGACTGTCGCCAGGGCCACCACTACTACTGATATGCTTCCAAGTCCCCTCTCCAATGCACAGTGGCGGTTGTCATGTGTCAGATTAAAAAAATAGCACCGTTGTTAGGTCGTGAGCACTGTGGGCCATAGGTATTGTTACAGGAGAGGGCTCCTGATAACAGTGTCTGGCCCCATATTCTTCATCTCGTTCTCCCTCCTCCCCCATCCACCATATGCTGACAAGACATGAAGACCCTTAGAGGATGTTGGTGCCAAGCTCTTCTGCTTCCCGGCTTCGAGCACCACAGGCCAAGTGAATGCTTGTGCTTTGTGTGTTATTCGACCTCAGACAATTTTGTTACAGAAAGAGAAAAGAGTAACAGGGTAACTACCAGCCCTGCCCCTACTGCTACCAAGGCCTGTTGCATTGAGGCCGCTAGTATGTTCCTGGCCACTTAGCCCCAAAATAATCACACAGAAACTGTATTAATTAAATCACTGCTTGGCCCATTAGCTCTAGCTTCTTATTGGCTAACGCTTACATATTAATTTAACCCTTTTCTATCAATCTGTATATCACCACAAGGTCGTGGCCTACCAGCAAAGTTTCAGCATGTCTAACTCTGGCAGCAGCTCCATGGCGTCTCTCTTACACCCCCCTTCTTTCTCCCAGCATTCAGCTTAGTTTTCCTTGCCTATCTAAATTCTGCCCTATCAACAGGCCAAGCCAGTTTTCTTTATTCATTAATGGTAATAGCAGCATACAGAGGGGAACTCCCACATCAAACGCCAACAGTAACACCATCTTCACAAATGCCCTCAGCATCCTTACAGAGAGACCCTGGCCCCAGTCCAAATCTGCCTCTCTTCCTAACCAGGACCAGCATCTTTCAACACTGACTGTCACTGAGAATACTAATTTGCTTCAGGGGGTAAAAATTACTTGCCCCACCCATAGTGCCTAGCCAAGCAGACAGCAGTGCCCAGACTCTGGATATCCCATCTTAATATTTACCTGTCTACCCACCATTAGCAAATTCTGCTTGTGCTACGTAGAAAGGGTGGCAGAACCTTGCCTGTCTCCATTTTTCTCAACATAGACATAACCACCATTGTCTCCTGCCTGAATTCTTGTCATAGATCTTCCTGTCTCTGCCTGTGGACTTTTCTTAACATGGAAGGTTATATATGTGCTTTTAAAACATTGATCAAGCTATGTCATTCCTCTGTGCCAACCCACCTCAGAGTTGAACCCAAGTCCCTACAGAGCCTAATGGCATGTACTCACACACACACACACACACACACACACACACACACAGAGGTTACCCTAAATTTATTTATGACCACTCCCAGTTCATGCTGCTTCCTTCTGTCCTCTTGGGACGGATCTTTGCTGGACTGCAGAAAATATAAATTTCATAAATTTAACCTAAAGATGTAATTGGCTTTTATTGGTGATGCATGAATCTAGGAGTACCCTGGGTCGAGACTCAGCAAAAGTACTCAGTGAGCAGAACTGAGGTGGGATTCTGGAAAAAAGGGGGTAAAGGAAGCAGAAATTGGAAAGAAAAAAATTGTCATTTCATCTAATTTTTTTTAAAAAAAAAGATTTATTTATTTTAAAGCAAAAATAAATAAATCTTTTACTTGCATCTCTATGTGTACCATACACATGAAGTACTCACAGAGATCAGAAAAAGGTCCCCTGGAACTGGGGTTGCAGGTGCTTGTGAGCCACCATGTGGGGCTGGGAACCGAGCTCAGGTTCTCTGGAGGAGTAGCAAGGGCTCTCAGCTGCCCAGCCATCACTGCAGCCCAGCCACTTTCTTTTTCTTTTGTTTTGCTTCAGATATTTTTTTCCTGGGCAATTTATACATATTCAATGTATCACATACACACTCACACATAAACTTACAAACTCACACATGCACACATACACCGTCCAGCACTTGGGAGACAGAAATAGACATATCAAAATTTCAAAGTCATCCTTTCCAACGTAGAAACTCTAGGCCATCTTGGGCTGCATGAGACCTGTCTCAAAAGGGATGAGTGTCTCAGCAGTTCAGAGCACTGACTGCTCCTGCAGGCCATATGACTTTGGGTCCCAGCACCCACTGGCAGCTCACAACCGCTCCTAATTCCAGTTCCAGAGGATACAAAGCCCACGTCTGGCTTCTGAGGGTACCAGACACAGGGGCTACACATGCATACATTCAGGCAAACACTCACACACATATGTTAAAAATAAATTTTTAAGTTGGACCTGCTCACATGGTCCCAGGGGGGCTTGACCTGGTCTACCGGGCCTCCTGTGTGAGCAGAGTACAAAGCCTCCATGAATTCACTTGCCAGGTTCCTTGCACTTACCACCTCTCAAAACCTGGGGTACACACCAGACCTTCAGCTTTCTTTCAGATGTCACCATCTCTTCTGGTTTTATGTTGTTGCCATGATAAAACATTGTAAGCAAAAATCAGCCTCGGGGAGGAAAGGGTTTGTTTCAGCTTACCCCTCCAGGTCAGAGTTCATCACTGAGGGAACTCAGGGTAGGAACTCAAGTCATGGAGGAATACTGCTTGCCAGCTCACTCTCAGTCTCGCTCTTTGGACCGTGCAAGCTATCTTAGACACCTGCCTAGGGATGCTACTGCCCACAGTGGGTTAGACACTCACACATCAATCATCTGTCAGAACAGCCCCTCATAGCCATGGCTACAGGTCAATATGGTATGGGCACTACTATGAGATTACCTCAGATGACACTAGGCTATGTCAGGGTGAGACCTAAAGCCAGCTAGGACACCATCTCAATACCCTGTAAATATAATATGTCAACTCCAGATCCCACACAAATTTCTTAACCTTTGCCTCCTCTATTCTCCTCTGGACTGTTCATGTGGATCTTATCTCCCACCTGCAGAATTCTGTCTGTGTCCCCACCCCAGGCCCATCAGGGAGATCATTCAATGTCATTGTGAGGTAGGAATGCCCCACTGGAGTCCATGACAGTAGAAACTTTACCCTGTTTCCAGGAAATAGTGAGATCATGAGCTAAACAGAAAAGGGCAGAGGCCCCCTGGAAGACTGTGAGGAAGTAGATAAATGTGTGCAGACGACCTTCTCACCTAACTTGGCTGTAGGAGGGTACGAGGAGGTAATTTTGGGTGAAGGGCAGAAGAATGGGTTGCAGGGTCTCCTTGGGTACCCAAAGCTGATCTAAAATTCTCTGTAGCCCTGTCTTAGGGTCACTATTGCTGTGATGGAAACACCAGAACCAAAGCAACTTGGGGAGGAAAGGGTTTATTTCGATTACACTTACATCACTGTTCATAATCAAAGAAAGTTGGGAAAGGAACTCAAACAACAGGAACCTGGATGCAGGAGCTGATGCAGAGGCCATGGAGGGATGCTGCTTCCTGACTTGCTCCTCATTGCTTGCTCAGCCTGCTTTCTTATAGAACCCAGGACCACCAGCCCAGGGATGGCATCACCCACAATGGGCTGGACCTTCCCTTACTGATTACTAATTAGGAAAATACCTTATAATTGGATAGTATAGGGTCATTTTCTTAACGGAGGTTCCTTCCTCTCAGAAGACTTTATCTTATGTCAAGTTGACTTAAAACTATCCAGGACAATCCCTGACTGGCCTTGAACTCAAGCTTGCGAATCCACTTCCTCAACTTTCACAGTGCTAGAATTACAGGCATGAGCCACCACCCCTAGCGCGGTGAAAAACTCTGGGAACTTAGACAAGACCCTTCCTTGTATTTGTGTCCAGGGAGGAAGCCACCAATGAAGAGGTCGAGGAGACAGGAAGTTGAAAGGACACCCAAGGGAAAGCAGGAAGCAGAGAAAGCAGGAAGGTGAGAAGTTCAATCTGCACGGTGAGGGAACCACGCTTCCTTGGTGGGCAGCGCAGGGCAGGGCGTGCCTGAAAAGCTCAGGAGTAGCACTCAGTAAGGGGAGGAGCCACAGCTGAGTGCATCTGTTGAGATCTGGTGAGGTCATCATCTAAGTTATCCCATGGTGGAGAAAACAGTGGCTTTTCAGACTGTGTCTTGCTCTAGGAGACTTCCTAGAGTGAAAAGGGATGGCTGCAGGCCTTGGGTGACCTAGAAACTGCCCCCTGTCAGGCACTGCCATCCATCCCAGACTGATGAGTGACTTGCTCCAGAACAGAGAGGGAGCCGTCTGATAATTTCATTGGGACGAGCGGAGACTGTGGGGGCATGCAGACACATTAAAATCCTATCAGGAGAGCTGGAGAAATGGTTCAGAAGTTAAGAGCACTGGCTGCTGTTGTTAGAGGCTGCTTGTTCGTTTCCAGAAGCTCAGATCCGAAATAATCACACAGAAATTAGTATTAAATCACTGCTTGGCCGATCACTTAAGTATATTGCTAGCTAGTTCTTATATCTAGAATTAACCCATTTCCATTATTTTATATTTTACCATGAGGCTCGTGGCCTACAGGCAAGGTTCCAGCTGGCAGCTTGCGTCTTTCCCCTCTGGCGGCTACAAGGCGTCTCCTGACTCCCCCTACTCTCTCTATACATATGTATCTTCCAGCCTGGCTATGTTCTGTTAAGCCATTGGCTGAGGGCAGCTTCTTTATTCATTAATCCATAAAAGCAACACATATACAGAAGGACTTCCCACACCAGGCTGCTCTTCCAGAGGTCCTGAGTTCAATTCCCAATCAACCACATGGTGGCTCACAGCCATTTATAAAGAGATCTGATGTCCTCTTCTGGCCTGCAAGCATACATGCATGCAGACCACTGTATACATAATAAGTAAATGAATCTTTAAAAAGTGATGAAAACCCATTACACTTTAAAAAAAATAAAATAAAATCATATCAGGAAAGGCAGGTGTAAGAACTTACTAGACACACCAGACCACATCCTGGACCCATAAATGATACCACCTAACACTAAGAGGGAAACCATAGCAATCTACCATCTGATGTATGGTGTGCTCATCAAGGACCCAGAACTCCCGATTTGGATCCATTCCCCTTAGTTAATGCAGCCTGCTCAGAGCTTTCCCATCTGCCTGCTCCCCAGTCTGACTCAGGCGAGGAAGAAGCTGGCCACCTTGGAAGGTCATCACTTTTGCTACCTAGGCTGGGCCTTCCTCTCCCTATCTGTCCGTCTGTCTGGAATCTGTCTAACTCCTAGTCCCTCATTCTCAGAGGACATCCATGGGGATTTGAATGAGAATATCCCCTGCGGCTCATACATTCAGGTGTTGGTTCCCAGTCGGTGGACTGTTTAGGAAGAACTAGGAGGTGTGGCCTTTTTGGAGCATGGACATCACTGGGCTTTGAGGTTTCAAAACGCTCCAGGCCCAGTCCCTCTTCCTACCTCCATCTTTGGGATAACATACAAGCTCTCAGCTACTGCTCCAGCACCACGCCTGCCTGCTGCCCTGCTCCCCGCCATGATGATCATGGACTCACCCTCTGAAACCATAAGTAAGACCTAATCAAATGCTTTTTTTCCCATAAGTTGCCTTGATCATGGTGTCTCTTCACAGGAACAGAACAGTAACTAAGGCACACCCTAACTGCTGTTAAGGGTTTGGGGCGAACACCACTCTAACTTCTTCTAAGCTCGCAAGGAGGTCAGTGTAGAAACGGCAGGAGTTAGAGCACATCAGAGGAGGGCCTGTTAGGGCCCACGATAAAACTCAAAAGATGGCAAAGATCTGTAACATGAGACAGCCCTGTGATGGCAGTGTCCGTCCTTGAAGTGTGCCGTGTGAGTGAGGTGGCATCTGTGACGTAGAAAAAGGGAGACTTTTAGTACTGTTGTAAGTATTCCTGAGTGTGCAGTCAAGAAAACAGTCGGGACAGTTCTGCCCTCACTCAAGGGAAAGAAACCATCTAAAGAATTCTTGGCAGTCTGTCTATTACCAGCTGGAAGGCTGTTGATTTGGTGGAAGGGCTTGAGACATTTTCCACTGGCCAGCATCAGCTCTGGATTGGCCGTCAGGTCTCCTCTATTACAGCCTTGAGTGCAACATTGGGAGACAAAGTCAATGAGAGAAAAACATTCAATATAATGATTAACCTAAGATTGGGTTAGTAAGATGAAATGTGATCATGCAGGTGACTGGACCATGTTCTGGGGTGATGCAGGACAGGGTAACTGTGCAATCTGTTGTTTGCTACCTCAGCTCCTGCACAAGGGTCAAGTACATGAAATCTTTGTAAATGAAGCCAGGTAAAGCCACCATCTAAATGACAACTAAAAAAAGAAACAATCATACTGAGCCCTTTTTACAGGATTGCTCAGCAACGTCCCGAAGATACCACCCAAGTGTTCTGAATAATTTCCCAAGACCTATGAGTTTGCTGGCAGGGTGTGTGGTACCCTCCTTTAATTAGGAAACTCGCTGTAGACCTAAAATGCTGTTGGCCCCACAGGGGTGGGCTAGCAAGGTGGTTCAAGGGTTAAGAAGTGACCTTACTGCTCTTACTGAGGACACAGATGTCAGGCTGCTCACAGTCTCATGGCTGTTACATCACCCTGTCCTAGCAGCCGCTTCGCACGGGTCTCAGAGACCCCTCCATTCCCTTTCTTGCACAAGGACGCTCGCCCTGAAGGGTAGCTGGCCTCACATGGAGATTCTCATAGACCTACAAAGTCGCCTTTTGTAAATAAAGTCACACCCACAGGCACTAGATGTCAGAAGACGGGTTTGTTTTGGGGATGACACGTAAACCCGCTGCACTAGCTTTGCGCTAATAAATGTCAGGGATTGACCCCACTCCCAACCCAGACAATACCTGTTCCCTTCCCTTATTCAAACTTTTTAATACATGATGCCAAGAATTCCCCACACCAGGGACAAGGACAAGCTTGCTCTGGTGGAGGCTCATTATAGGCCTCCCCTCCAGTGCTCGAGGCAGCAGGCAATAAAAAGAATTGGGAGAGGCAAGAAGCCTTCATCCTCAACAAAAACAGCAAAACAAGCACCAGGCTGTGTCCAGACATTATCAGGTCACCGTGTTCTATTGACCCAGGTATCCCAGAGGGACAGCGCAGAGCAGGACCAGGACTGTTTCCATTGACTCAGCCAAGCGCCTGTGAGAGTCATGATCCCTTTCCCAGGTCACCCACATCTTCAGAGGCAGCCATGGTGTGTACACCAGTGGCAGAGGATTTGCCCCTCACCCACTTTTGCTGCACCCCAACCTTGAGGTATTCATTCTAACTCTTTGAATCTCACAATAAAATTAGACAGATAATGATACCCACAGACTTAAATTCCTTCTCCAGCCAGGCTAGATGTGAATGAGCAGGCAAACCCCTCCTTCTGGGCTTGTGGTCTAAGAGAAGAGGTGTGGGGTCCAGACCCACAGTCAGCATTCCACCGTGTGGTCTGAAAGAGCCGCGGGATCAAGGGCAGAGCTCCACCCGTTCACCTCCCAGCCTGGGGAGCGCCCATAGTTTTGAAACCTAAGCTAGAGTAAAACTGTATTCTTGACTTCTCCACAAAAAAGAATTTTAGAACTAGCCAGTATGAAGCAGAGTTGAGGCTTATTAAAGATATTTTAATATATATTCCCAGTATAAAGATTAAGATAAAGAGGGCACTTGGGAAGAAAGTGAGACACCGAGCTGAAGGTGTGGGCTTCTCAAAGACAAGTCACACTTCACAGTCTTTATAACAGTCATAGAACCTCAGTGGGGTTTGCGTTCTCATGCCCCTGTCTTTCTAGCCCTCCTCAAGTTTGTTTTTGTTTCTGTTTTTAGCTCATTTTTATTTGTTTTATTTTTAATTTATGTGTGGGGTGTGTGGGTGTTTTGCCTGCATGTTTGTCTACTGCGACCCACATGTGTGCAGTGTCTGCAGAGGCCTGAGGGGGAAGTTGGATCTCCTGGTATTGGAGTTACAGGTGGTTGTAGCCACCCTGTAGATGCTGAAAATGGAACCTCTTCTGCAAGAGCAGCCAAGGCTCTCAATCTCTCCATCTCTCAATGTCAATCTGCCACGCCCACCCCCTCAGTTTTGATTGAATGGAAGTATCCGGCCACACAGCAGGGGGACCTCTCAGCATTCACCAGGATGGACAGACTCCTCCCTGTCTTTAACTACGCGTGCACAGGGCCACCCGCACACAGGCAGCACCTCAAACTCTATTGTTCTGCTGCTCATGGCCGCCCAAGCCATCCGTGTCCACAGCAAACTCTCACCACTCTCCCTTCCTCCCAGGATGGATGTCTGTCTACATGAGTCACACCTCCACACCAAGCATCCCGACACAGCCCTCATTACTGCTAGGACTGCATAGACCAGGCCTTTAGGCAGAAATCCAAACCTCCTCAAATGTCTCTAAGACCCACTGTGGCAAACACTAGCCCACTTCTCCTGCTCTTCCTCCCATCCTCCAGCAAACTAGAACCATTCTGAGACCCTCACACTATCTGACCTCGCACCCCACCCCCTCACTTCTATGTGACTGCTAAATTGTCCCTGTTGCCCAGAACATTCTTCTGTTCATTCCTTGTGCTATTTACTCAACCTTCCAGACCCATCCCTTCAGGAGGCCTGCCACATTCTCTTCCAGGCCCCTGTGGCCTGCTGTCGGAACACTTGACACACAATTTGTGTCAATACCTGTTGCTATCTGCCCACCCCACCTGCCACGTCACATACCACCTAGCCCAGAACAAGCTCTCTGAAGTTTAGGGCTGTCTACTCTCTGTGTTTGCAGAGCCTGGCCTGGCTAACACCCGCCCATCCATGCCAGTGCCTTGAATTGTTCACTGACATGTTCAAAGCCCAGGTCAGGGCAACATGACATTCAAGACAGACCTAGTTCATTCTTAAACCCTCACCAAAACCATTTTGTGCCATGAAAGCAGCAAGGGCAACACCCCTAATAGCTTTTCAGTGGGAAGTGCCAGAGTACTCTTTATGCAGCCATCCCTTCCTCGGGCTTCCCATGAAACCCAAGCTATGCGGGGCTTGCTAGGAGACTGGATTAATGTGGCTAAATATAGAACTTTCCAGCAGCCAATAAGTGGAATTAAAAAACCACCATTGGAAACAGTAGCCAAACCGTGCACCCCAGAGAAGCCAAGACTCTGATAGCGTCTCACTTGCTATTGGCTCAGGATTAAATTTTCTAAGAGTTGAGAGCTCACATCACACATCCTTTGTGGTTGATAAGAGCTGTGAATGTCTTGGCTAGCCAGCCTATGAGTGCCAAGTGTGATTGGAAGTGTGTATCTATTGGAAGACCGTGTAGTTTACTAAAGAGGTGAGGCCTCTTTGGTCTCAGGTTTGGACAGAGAGATCAAACTCACCAAGATTCATTTAGAGGTTACCAAGGACTTGCTTAAAAGCATTTTCATGTCTGACTGACAATTCTGAACTTAGCAATGAATAAGAGAATGCGAATATTTAAAACCATGGTTTCTTTTCAGAAAACAGAAATGCTGAGACCTCCCTCCAGTCACCCACTGATGGACCACAACCCCTATACACACCCTAAGCTACAACAATGTTGGGTGAACATCTGCTCCAAATGCATCTTGTGCCTTCCCTGCCTCTGCTATTTCTTCTTCTTCTTCTTCTTCCTCCTCCTCCTCCTCCTCTTCCTCCTCTTCCTCTTCCTCCTCCTCCTCCTCTTCCTCCTCCTTCTCTTCCTCCTTCTCTTCTTCTTCTTCTTCTTCTTCTCCTCCTCCTCCTCCTCCTCCTTCTTCCTCTCATTTCATGAGGAGGGAGCATGATTGGGGCCACGGTGTTTGTGGAGAGCAGATCTCTCTCCTTCCATGTTTCCATTGTTCCTTTGCCAAGGCCCAAGCCATTATGTGAGGGCAATGGAGATAATACCCACTTCTGCCCACATTAAGCTTCTGTCTGCCTGCTCTTGGACTACATTTTCTGGCCTCCTTTATTTTTTGTTTCTTAAGGTAGTGTGTCACTATGCAATCCAGGCTAGCCTCGAACTCATACAGATCTGCCTGCTTCTGCCTGCCCTTCACCCCCAAAGTGCTAAGATTAAAAACAAGCAAAACCACACCTGGTTCTGGAAGGTTTTGTAAATGGTCAGGTAACAAAGTTCTAGCCAAGAAGATATATGAGCCACTTCTAGGTCTGTGCTGTGTGCTCCTTAGACCTTTCACTACCTAAGTGACCATGACCAGGCCAAAGCCTCACACAGCTCCTACAGAACAGTGGAACAAACAACAAGACCAAGAAACCCGGTGACCTCATGGCACTGAGCTGCCCGGCCCGCCTCAGTTTCCCTCTGCAAGTATACTACCACACAACAGAGAAGGGAAATCACACCTGGTAGTTGATCCCTGCACCCTGACATAGCTAACCCTCTGCCATCTGCCTTCAAGAAGCTTCCCCAAGAGCTGTAGAGTGTGAGCCCTGCTGAGAATGCTCACACCACACTCACGTGGTATTATCGGACCTGTGTGTATTTGTAGAGAACTGTAAGAAGCACATGCAAGGCCTCCCTGATTTCTTCTGTGGTGTCCCCACAGCAATTAGTCTATGGAATAGAGTGAAACGGCAGCCCTTCCCACTCAAATTCTCCTTTTAGAGCTGAAACAAAGATAGCAGCCATGAAGGTAATGCACAACAGATTCACAGAGGAAACCAGAGAGACTGCAGCTGCCAAGGGAGAGGCCTGGTGTGCTCAGCCGAGACTAGTAAGTCTCCAACAGTAAATGTGTTGTGGTGACAGTCTGCAGAGAGTTCATGCAAGACACAGGTGGTTACTGAGACCCTGGCTAAAGTCTCTCTTTCATGATACCACAACCTTCAGGAGACCCTGGGGAAGATGGCCACATGTTTCTAGGCCCCAGACAGTCACTTCTGCAGCCTAGAAAGCCTCTACTTGATAGTTAGTTGTTCATAGAGCCATGCCTGTGAATATTGTTTCTCAGAGATACTTGCCCCAAAGACAGGTAATCATGTTGTTCTAGCAGCCCATAGGAATGACAGACCATGTCCAGGTCCTCAGAAAAACACTCCTATGAGGTCAGGGACTAGGCCGCTCTAGGCTTTAAAGCCAACTTCGTCACTCAACTGCTGTGCAAACTTAGACACGTAACAGCTCTGCATCTCTTCTTCCTCCCTGTAAAACAGACATAACAGAACCATCTCATGAGGCTATGTGGGATTTAGTTTCTACTTTAAGACACTTAGAAACTGGACACATAGAAAGTTATCTAGTCAGCAGTACATGACGGTCACATGGTCACTTACATGCTTATCCTACTTGTCCTCACCCCTACAAGTGGCTTGCTCCCTACAGTGAGGTAGAGAAACTGCTTCTGATCACATAGTAACCTTCCAGGCCAGGGGTGTAGTCCAGGCACGCAGGAAGCTCAGCGGGAGAAGCAGTGAGCCAAGCAGACAGACAGATGGAAACAATGGAAGAAGGCATATCGGTCGGTCATCCTTCTCTCTGGGACGACAAGGGCAACCGAAGGGAGTAAGGGTTTCTTCTGGCTCACAGTAGGCTCTCATGGTGAGAGCCATGATGTCCTCATGGTGAGAGGACAGTCCACAGTGGCAGAGGTCACATGCATCCCCGGTCAGGGAGGCAGAGGGATGAGTCCTGGTGCTCAGCTCACTTTCTCCTTTTTTAATTTTTAAAAATCATGTGTGTGACCTGGGTGTGGTGACACACCCTTTAATCCCAGCGCAGGAGAGGCAGAGGCAGGTGGATCTCTGTGAGTTCGAGGCCAGTCTGGTCTACAAGAG